>CALSCE010010661.1:9626028-9649489 GCA_943593645.1 Bovichtus variegatus
GGAAAAGTTATGTGGCCCTCACAGGAAAAAGTTTGGGGACCCCTGGTGTATACGATTGGACGGGTGCTGTTCACACCCATGTCCAGCAGAGGGCAGTGAATGATAACTTGGTCACTAAATGTCAGGCTGTCCTCCCTCTTTCCTCCCCTCGCTGACTGACGCTCCGGCGGAAACAACACAGTCTGGTGTTTTCCGTAGTCATCGTTGACTAACGCTAGCTGGTAACGACGAGTAGTGAACACTGTCTGCACAAAGAAAGCCTTCCGTTTGTGTCTTTGTTTCTATTTTTTGAACCAAAAATGCCGCTAGAAAATCTGGAGGAAGAGGGTCTGCCCAAGAACCCCGATCTGAGGATAGCACAGCTCAAGTTTCTGCTCACAATGGACGGTCACCGACAGGATGCTAAAGTGAAGACTGAGCTCATGGACGCTATCAAAGCTAACAGTGAGTTAGCATGTCACTGTGTGACTTGTAACGGTGGTCTTAATATCCCGGTGGTCGTTATAAACACGGGGATGGTATTAATGTACTCGCACAGGTGTTGTACTGGGCGCCCACACTGACACATTTCTAAAACATTGTGTTCCAGTGAAACAAACAATCATCTCAACGAAATTAGCACGCGAGCTAACGCTATTAGCAAACGTCGGCTAGCAGACAAGTAATCAGACGAAGGGTTGTTAAACTTTGAGAAACATTACCGTGTTCAATTTTTCATACAAAAGTAATATTCCCAGTCCTGCTGTATTACTATGGCCTTCCACTGGAACTCGCAAGGAAATGAATTATAAGTGGCTGACTTATTTTTGTTGAATTAAATCTGTAACGTCATTGTGTTGTAGAGAAGTCAACTTAAAGCCTCACTGGGTGGTCAATGTGACATGCAAAAGGTGTTGGTTACATTTTGAACTGAGGCCTGTCGTAGTGCACAGGTTAAACTCGTGTTGTCACTCTGCTTCAGACATGGCACCGTATTATGAGGGTCTGTGTAAGGATCTGAAGTGGCAGCTGGACGGTGACCTGCTGAGTAAAATGAAGAAGGCCAACGAGGAGGAGCTGAAGCGCCTGGATGATGTGCTGGAGGATGCCGAGAAGAGCCTGGGAGAGAGCGAGATCCGAGACGCCATGATGGCCAAAGCTGAATATCTGATCAGAATTGGAGACAAGGTAACTCTTCCTCAGTCAGCACATAACACGTGTGTGAGTATGCCTTCTTCTCATGTAACTCCTGAACATTAGAACTGGCCACCTGTGGGTTTTTTTATTTTTAAATACGGTAAGTTTATTACATTACAGTTCATTTAGCTGACGCTTTTGCCTTCAAAGCGACTTACAATAAGTGCAAACAATCATGAGGAACAGCAATAATCTTGCAAGTACATTAGCTACAAATAGGTGTTTATCCACGGTGTGACTGTGGGACACCTTGGAAGATGGCCTTTATGTCCTAATAATAAAGGGGACTAATAAAAAAGCATTACTGAAGCAATATTTAGTGTGACCTATGAAAGGGATGGAGAACTTTTACACATGACACCATTGATACTACTACAATTCCAGGCTAAACTTTGTGGCCATATTGATCGGAATAATACACAGTGCTCATTATATAAGATAGGTGTGTGTGTGTGTGTGTGTGTGTGTGTGTGTGTGTGTGTGCGTGTGCGTGTGTGTGTGCGCGCGCGTGTGTGTGCACACTTGGTCAGTAACCAAGAAGTCAGACTAAAGTAATGTTAGTTATCTGCGGGACTATGCAGTTATCCTTTCTTTCAAAATCTAATTTCGCTGACTTTCATTTTCTATTTAGTAGTAAGAGGTTTAGTGTCATTAAAGTTTGCCGTGAATTACAACCTTTTGCTTTGTGACTATTGCAGACAAGTACATTGTAGTGTCAGTGCTGAAAAGACGAACCCATGTCAGGGGCGTTCTTAGCACAGGAGCATTTCTATCTTCATTACATAATGGACAGAATTCATAACGCGAAACATTACCGGTACCCACTGAAAGTTGCTCACTTCAAATGTTGATGAATTCATACACAAGAGTGCACACTTGTTTAACGTCGGTATTTGTGCCAGTTAATATCAGACAAGATAGATGTAGTTGCATGAAATTCTCTTGTATGTACACACATTTGAATAGTAGCAGATTCATCAACTGTCTGCGTTTGTCTTGTGCGTCCACAGGAGGGCGCCCTCACAGCCTTCAGGAAGACTTATGACAAGACGGTGGCTTTGGGTCACAGACTAGATATCGTCTTCTACCTGCTGAGGATCGGACTCTTCTACATGGACAGCGACCTCATCACACGCAACTCAGAGAAAGCCAAGAGGTAAAGGCTCCGATAGCTTTGTTGTGAAACATCTCCACCAACAGTCTGTCGTCCTGTCAGTACTCATCTCGCCTCCTTTTCTCCGCAGCCTTATCGAGGAGGGGGGAGACTGGGACAGGAGGAATCGCCTGAAGGTCTACCAGGGCCTGTACTGTGTGGCCATCAGGGACTTCAAGCAAGCTGCTGAGCTCTTCCTCGACACAGTCTCCACCTTCACCTCCTACGAGCTCATGGACTACAAGACCTTTGTCACCTACACAGTCTACGTGTGCATGATCGCCCTCAAAAGGCCCGACCTCCGTGAAAAGGTAGGAGACCTCACAAAAGACTATTGGGAGAAGTTTGTTTGTTTTGAATTGTCTTTGTCATTTTATACTGGATTTGTGAAATACCTTCACCCAGCAGATGGTGCTAGAATCTTCAGAAACACATGTAAGTTGGCAGTATGACTGCAATGTTGTGTTCTTCTTTAGGTAATAAAAGGAGCAGAGATCTTGGAGGTGCTGCACAGTCTGCCTACTGTTCGGCAGTATCTTTTCTCCCTCTACGAGTGCCGTTACTCTGTCTTCTTCCAGTCTCTGGGTGAGGAAGCCTTTTCTTTTATTTACCTAAGAAACACACACTTTATTTGGTCACTTGTAGAGTGTCATTTTGCTGTTTATCACTACAAATTCCTTAAGTTCTCTCCTGTCTGTTATTCATTACATTACAATATTTTATTTATTTAATAGGATTTTAGTCGGAAGCATATTTGTGTTCAATGCCACTGTATGTTCTTCCTACTTTGCCATATCTGTAAACTTTGTCCCATTTGTGCCACAGCCATGGTGGAGCAGGAGATGAAGAAGGACTGGCTCTTTGCGCCACACTACCGCTACTATGTGAGGGAGATGAGGATCCAGGCCTACAGCCAGCTGCTCGAGTCCTACCGCTCCCTCACCCTGGGCTACATGGCTGAAGCCTTCGGTGTCAGCACAGAGTTCATCGACCAGTGAGTGCCTGTACACCTTGTTCTTAGGCCACGTCCTCTGGAGACATGCTATTAAAAAGAAATTGTAGCTGCAGTGCATCAAGGTTTTAGAGCAGGACGGTGTTGGGAGCACATGTACATACTCCTGTCAGATAATCTGAAGTAATACATTTTTAGATGCAAGATGGATCAGTGTTGGGCCAAATTATACAGAAGGACTTGTTGAAAGCTAAACAGAAAAACAGTGTTATTTTCAGGAAGACTAAAGAAGAAAACAAAGTGAATGAGCATGAACCTTCACTTTTTTTTTTTTTTGAGTGAAGGTACAATGTGCAATGTTTTAGGAAGTCATGTTATCAGATTTCTGATCTGGCTAACTGAACTAAATCTCGTCTTTTCGCAGGGAACTCTCCCGATTCATAGCTGCTGGCCGTCTCCACTGTAAAATTGATAAAGTGAATGAGATTGTGGAAACTAATAGGTAATGTTACTATTCTTCAAACCTCAGTACTTCCAGAAACAACTCTGTAACCAAAGGCAGAACTATAACATCTTGTTCTTCTTTCCAGACCTGATAGCAAAAACTGGCAGTACCAAGAAACCATCAAGAAGGGAGACTTGCTGCTGAACAGAGTCCAGAAGTTGTCGAGAGTTATCAACATGTAACAATGGTGGCCACATTTTTATGCAAGGGGAACTTGCATTATTCTTCTTGGTATACCCGAACCAGTAGTTTGTCTGACAAAGTGACTCTTATATTGTGTATATAATAAAATTTGTTTAACTGTTTATCTTGGTGGATTTATTTTAGAGAAGAGGCAGAGACATCATTTCATATAAATAGCAGTATAAATTATTTTATTTACAGAAACTTGTTACAAAACAAATATACTATACAATCTTTTTTTCTTTAAATATTAATTCTAACCTATGTTTTGTTCATGAATTACATAGCAGCCAATACACAAGTCCAGCTGAAAATGATTTTTGATAATACAAAAAAAAAAATCTATACACGCTTTTACATAGTATGAATGGTGGATTATTTTTTTCCTCCCAAACACGAGCTGTATTCTCTCACTTTCACATTCCATGTCTATGGTGCTAGTAAAAAAAAACATCCTCACGATGTTTCCATCTACTGGAAACAATGCGGAGATGTCAGTGGAGTCTGAGGGTAAACAAAACACTTGATTGAAGATTTTTACGTAAAAATCCCAGTAAAACCAGAGGGGGTTTAAACCACACACTGGGACTAACATAATCTCCACATCTTGTCTGGAAAACTTGGATACCGCCCTCCTCCCCACCTCAAAAAACACTAAAGTGTTCATACTGGGCAGCTGACAAGCTCAGGTTTTACCGTATTTAGGCCTCATAGGCAGATTTAAAAGCAAACTCATTAACACTTCGAACATTCAAGTAAGGTAAAACAATGCAGAGAATACTGTCCTCAAACAGTCAGGGTGAAACAAATTCAGGCACTTTCTTAATTTGATATTTCTTTTAAAAGCTGTGATTCAAATTAGTTGTTTGGCAACGAAGACGCAAGCAGTCGGACTGTCAGGAGTGTTCCTCTACCTTGCGATGATTGCGTAGGTCCCTTCAGCCTTTATAAAAGAACGCAATCGTGAAGTGTTTAAGGTCTACAAAGTGTGTGACCGAAGAGTCCATTGAAAGTGGTACGACGACAGGCACCGCTTCAAGCCTGCGGGACGTTTGAAAATCACAGGCTAATTGGGTCAGAGTAACTTTTTCTGTTGTGTTGATTCATGGGCAACATAAAATGTCTTGTAAAAGCAGGTGATTGAGACCTCGAAACGTGAATAAAAAGGTATTCCCCCCCCCCCCCCGTCGTACAGACACATGCTACAGCGGCAACACTTCACTTCCTTAAAAAGGATTTCAGTACACGATTCATGAGATGCTTCAGCTTCTACATATCGGCGTATTGCATTATATAGACTTGGCAGTGAACCACTTCAAATAATCAAGTTCTCTGACTGATCTTTTTTTCCCTAAATAAATAATGTTTTTTTATTTATTTTTTTTTTTTTTTATTGTACCAAAAGATTCAGCATGTACGAAAAATGCCTGTGCAAAAATACATATTTCACTATGTACAATTTAACAAAATATGTATTCTCAAATAGGGATACTTCAATACTTGTTTGATACATAGGCTACAAGAAAAAAAAAAAGTTAAATTAAGAATCTTTTTTTAAAAATGGTCTCCTCTACTTTTCCACACTGACATCAGCGGAGGTTCCATAAATCAAAAGGTGTTGCCAAAAATTGATATATGTAGTAAATATGTCCCGTGAAGCCATCTCCATGAATCTCGCACCATAAAACCCACTCGAGAACACTCAAAATAAGCAAACATCCCGACGAGATGGGCAAGTATTGCCTGATTTAAGACTCCATTTTGACAAAGGAATAGAGTATAATGCCTGGTTATCCGTTCTACGACGACAAATCTTTCCTCAACACACACCAACATAGTGTTACAGTGAGGTGTTGAAATTGTAACATCCAGAGCTTGGGTAGTGGTTACACACAGGAGGGACAATCGAACCCACAGAAGTGACGTGCATAAAGTTTGCTCCAGTTAAGACGTACCATACCTGATTCCCTATGTAGGAAAAATAAACATTACAATTCACATCTGCCCACAACAGCTGTGGATTTCACACGACTGAATGGGTAAAAAGTAGGTAAGTTGTGGCAATAACAATACGGCTTGCACAGATTTTCTTCATGTCCACACAGGCAATGCACCATCACCGCTTCATGAGCAAGACTGCCCACCTTTTCGTTAAAAAAAAAAAAGAAAGAAAGAAAGAAAGAAAAAGTAGTTGGCAAAGCTGATAGCAGCTTTTGGCTAGCTTTGTGTACAACTAAGCAGTGCCTGCGGAGAAAGTAGTTATTTAGTGCTTTTCACAGTTGGGGGTAGGTCTACTGTGTGGCGATCGTTTTGCACAAGGAAAAGATTCAGAAAATGATGTCCAAGTTATCTCTCTGACAAAGGATTCAATCGAATGGGCACATCAGGCGTCCTTTTCACATTTTGAAAGCACAACTGTCTTCACCACGTCTACAAAGACTCTTTGTAGTTCAGTGTAAAAAGCTCATAAGAAATAATAAAAAGGTAACACTTGCATAATTATTCTGGGTAATAAAAGAATTGACCAGATCGTCCCTACGGGCTCCTCTCGGGCTACTGCGTGTAACCCGAGTCGCCAGAGAGAGTCAGACTAACGTAAAATTGGAACAACAAGGTGATTGTGTGTCGTTTAAGGTGTTGCGAGTAACTGTTTGCTGCTCCTCCTGCTCTCCTTCCAAGGCTTCTGAGATCAGGCGCTGGGGGTGTAATTAAGTTGGAAATTCCAGTAGTCCAGCAGAATCTGACATGAGAAAAATACTCGTACGCACATTCGCACACTCATACTTTAACGAACACGGAAGAGCTCGGCTTTGTTGTCTACCCAGTTGCTCTGCGTCATGGCGACTTGTTGCGGCAGCCCTCAACTTCAACCCAATGAGCTTTGAGACTCGTGGCTGTTGCTAATGTTCCTCCTACTTCAAGACAGGAAGACCTCTCAGAATACTGGGACAACACTTGCGTGGGGGGTCCTTGGCTCGCTCATTAGACCCCTGGCACTCCACGCTATACATACAGTGCCATCGCATCCGTTCCCCGCCCAACACGCACACACACACACGCGCGCGCACACACACACACGCGCACACACACACACACATGGCTTTGGGAGAAATAGTAAGGACCACATTGACTTCACTGGGCAGTCCAGATCATCTCCACCCTGAGGATTGTGGGAAGCTGAGAGTAATGTGGGTTTGATTTTAGAAGGCCTCGTGCCGCCCAGAGCAGTGTGCGGACTGCTCCGGGCTATTCCCCGTCCGCCTGCCGGTTCCATACGCAGAAGCCGGACACCGCTGTCAGGGACGAGCCTTTGGCTGGGGGAAGAGGGAGAAATCAATATTAAAAGTAGTTCTCTGCTAAAATACTAACTGCTTTTCATCAATAATAGACAATCACACATTCAAGGAGAGTACATAGGGTATCAATGGTGCAATTCACCATATCGTACGTCAGTGTCCGACAAATTTATCCTGGTAGAAAAACCATAAACTCATTAAACGAAGAGTTCGGAAAAACATTTTTCCAAGGCATGAAATGTGTTTTGTTTGGGGTAAACATATGAAGCTTTATACCAGAGTAGGACCAAGCTGAATTTATAAAAAAGCTAAGATTCTTTCCAGAAGTAAGTAAGTAAACCTTATTCAAAATCCCATTGACATTTATAACTATGCCAATAACTAATAATCCAGCCTTGGAATGGAGCTTGTCTTAACAATATGCTGTGACGCTCGCTCCATGTCTACATTAGAACAGTAGTTTACTTTTTTTATTTTATTTAATATAGATGTTAATGCAATATTATTGTTTTTATCGGGCCTTAAAGATTATTTTCCATAAGCCCGAGACGTTTGTGGGCAAAACGTCACGGCTCGACAGACGAGTGTCTGGGGTTGTGGTAGTTCATTCTGTGCTCAAAGTAAAATGGTCTAACTCATTTAAAAATCACAAAGGTTTCAATGTTTTATAGCAAGTGCTGTAGTGGATGCCAATTTGTCTTTGAATATGGAAAGTAAAACCCTGTAACAATCCTGTTTTTTCCAGCGAGACCGATAAAAGAAATCCTGAATGAGCGACTTCATTGAGCTACAGAAGCTAGTGGAACGGAGGCCAGACCGGATATGACTTCAGCTCTCTGTGTCTGCTTTATTCATAATGTGGGGAAATACACTGTTGTTCCTGCCAGACGTGTTGACATGTCGCAGTATGAGAAGTACAGGTGTGAATAATACATTTAATTATGGCTGAATTCCATTTAGCTGGTTACTGGGTCTGTGTATTGTAAATTTTGGCTCACTTTCACATATTAAACCATCATATTAATTCATCAATGAGTTTATAAAAGCTGCCTATGAAAAGGTGAAAAACGGCCATCACAAGTTGCCAGAGTCCAAGATGACGCCTTCAAATTTCTTGCGAGATCAGACCAACAACCCTTGACCCAAATGTATCGCTTTAACAACAGTATAAAAACGTAGAAAAGCAGAAAACCCTCACGTTTGAGAAGGAACCAGTTTGTATTTTACATTGTTTTGGCTACCACTTGATTATTCAGCAACACTGTCACGTAATGTCAGACAACTTTAAGAGTAGTTTGAATATGTGAAATTTGGGAGACATTTATCTCCACTGGTATTAAACTGCATCCTGATTGGTACAGTACAAAACCTACCTGATGTAAATGGGAGTTGTTGGGTAGCCCTGGCGTCCCTGGAATGCTCCGCCCATGCTTCCCATGGATGTTGTTAATGGCAGGTGACTTGGCCACTTTGGGTCTCCCTGGTCCAGGTCCCCCTCCTCCCCCGAGCCCTCCTCCCCCACCTCCACTATTAATGCCGCTGGAGGCAGGCGAGCTTTTGCGCTTCTTTCCCTCCAGGCGCCCATCTGAGGAGTGGTGGCTGAAGTTGGTGTGGTGGTCAGATGAGGATAAAGACTGGTGGTGGACAAAGGGCCCGAGCGAAAGTGTGGAGTCACTGCTGTTCATCACCACGCTCATGCGCTTGATGGATTCTGCAGGGCTGCCCGAGGGAGGACCTCGTGCGGGCGGCCCAGAGGAGCCGCCTGCTGAACCTCCAGTAGGCTCGGCCTTGAGGCTGAGTGAGTTGGTCCGCACAGTGGGGCCACAGTTAAGTCCCACGCTGTGGACTCCGCTGTGGGAGGAAGATAATGACGATGAGGATGAAGGACCTAATGAGCCGTGGTGGTAGGTGCTCCCTGAGCTGCCGACATTTGCACAGTTCTTCTTGAAAGAGGATGAGGAGGAGGAGTAGTTGGCATTAGAAGAGGAGGATTCAGAGGGGCCGTGGGAGGAAGAGAGAATCGAGCTGTTCTTCCTCTTCTTCCCCGAGCTGAAGCTAGTGTTGCTACTGTTACTGTTGGCTCCACCGATGAAGTTGGGGATGACGGGTGTGGAGGAGCCAGAGGAGATGTCCTTGGGCCTGAAGGATGTTGACGACTTGGTAGTGCTGCTGCTGGAGGAACGGGACTTAAGCGCCCGGCCTGAGGCTAGGGAAGGAGCTGAAGAAGAAGAAGAGGATGAGGACGAGTGGGCTGAAGGCATCTGCGGCGACGAAGACACTTGTCGGGCCTGCGTAATGCCGTAGGCCGGGTGCTCAGCCCCGCCCTGTGGGGAGCTGCGGGCATTTAAGGTGGTCCCATAGGAGAGCACGGACTTGCCCTCGTAGGATTGGCTATAAGGAGTCTGGGGCAGGGTGGCAGGGGGGCCCAGGAAGCCTGAAGAGGGAGTGCTACCGTGGGAATTTGTGCTTGTCCTATGGGTAGGTGCAACAGAGGAGGAGTTCTCCAAGGCCAAGGGGATTTTCCTGCAACAAGGAATAACATCAATTATTAGATAGTTTTAAAAAGTCAAGAATGCTCACCATAAATAGAGAAGGAGGATAATTATCATGTCCCTCGGCCATAATGAGATCCGAGCTGGACAGACTTACTTCCACATCTGAGAGTTGACATGCTTGTCCATCATTGTGGTAAGGGCACATCGCACTCTGTCCCATCTCCGGTCGAAGGAGTAGCAGCCTCTCCCAAACAGTCGACTTCCAAATGTACAGTACTGGGAACAGAGAGTTGCGTACCAAGCTTCAGTATTAGGGCCATCACGATATCAGATTTGAATTACACGATTATTGAGGCCAACATAATTTACATTATGGATATTATCGCGATGCTATCAGTCATATTCATCTCTAACTTTGTTTACTGTGTTTTTTTTAAAGAGGTGCTGGATTATTTACACAATATTATCATGTTTATTGTTAACATAATATCAATATTTCTAACCAGTATACTGCAAATCAATCACAAAAAGCAAATATTATGATGGATTATCTTTCGAAAATCTACAATCCTATATTCCAGTTCCAATGTCTGAATATTCTTAAGAATTAAGAGTTCATTGCTCTTTGAAAAAGGGTGTACTTGCATTATTTTGTTATTATATTATCATTATATCAGGGCATAAAATGGACTAAAAATGTCAATAATATCATCTATCGCAAAACTATTTCTCTGACAATATATTGCCCACCATAAGTAGTTATCTGACGAGCCTAATCCTTCGTGGTTTGACTACTGTATGAGAAAGGAAAGTTGTCTATGGCTGATCAGAGACCAGTGATGGTCGGGGGCACTTACAGCTGCCGGTCGAGGGTGATAACCTGAATAGTGACAGTCCAGTTTGTCAGCGCTGTCCTCCTGCTCTTCGTTCTCCCCCTCGTCACTGGAGGCTCGGGAAAACCCATCGGGGGTAGTTTGGGCATGGTGTGGGAACTCTTGGACTACTGCAGGGTCTCCGGGGGTTCCACCTCCGTGACTGCTGTTTAGTCTGATGAACAGAGAATGTGGTCGATCATTTCAATCATAATCATAAAAACTGTTTCAGAGAAGCGTGCACAATGTGTCAAATGCTTAATTGGAACTTGCTTGTTCCACTTCTACTCTCAGTGATGAAGTCTTGTTTGTCGAATATCACTACACGCACTAAATACATACAAGACAAAGTGAAATACAAGAACAGAGCAGGAGCTGCACGTACCGTGGAAGACCAGGGCTGTGAAATTTGGGCTTGCCGAGTGGCAAAGGCTTAGTGGCGTCTGGGGCGGGGCCGTTGCCATGAGCGACCTGGTGGGCGTCATGGGCAGCGGCGAGGTGGGAGGAGAGGTGTGGGTCCCTGAGAGAGGGGTTTTGCTGGGAATGGGGTTGGTGGAGGTCTCTCTCCTTCTCCTTCTCCCGCTCCCTTGCTCTGTTCTTGTGCTCCGCCAGCAAAGTGTCAAAGCGCTTCCTCCGCCCTTGCACCGCTCTCCGCTGGCTTAAGGAATGTGTCTGGTGACAAATTAGAAAGGTCAAAAGGTCAGAATTATTGTTTGGGAGGAGGGCTTCAGTATAATAAAATATGGCACGCGTGACTTTGCTGAAAATAATCCCAACCATCCTTTAAAAACCGGGAATATTCTACATGTTTATTAGGCATCAACAAATTCCATTGAAAGTGCAACACCAACAATGATTTGATAAGTATTGTCTAAAAAGTATTGTCTTTGTATCAAAAACTTAGTATAGCTTATCCCTCTGTGCCATAGAGCTCCATCAAATCTATTAAAAATACCTGGCTGACATGTTCCTTCATTACAGTACATTGAACACAAACACTGTTTTATTTATTCTCAGTCTGTATTCTGGGGCAGAAAATAGCCCCCAACAAATACAGTTTATTCCTGTTTGAGTAACTTTTGCCAACAACCTACCGTGCCCAGCTGTTTAAAGAAATGTATTTAGCCTTTTTCTAAAACTTGTTTACAAAATCACATAAATTCCAACAGCCATAAAGGCAGTTAACCAGGTGGAGAGCCGACGTTCTGAGTCACTGCTTAGTCACATCCATCATTTGAGCCATCCAAGCATTACTCCGTGACACAACACATAACGGCACTCTGCTGAGGTTACCGCCATTTCCTGAGTTCTGCAGGATGCGCAACATTGAGCAGGAGCTGCTGATGACTCAACATGTGTTGAAATTAAATGAATGAAAAGCAATGTCTAGTGTAAATCAGTGCAAGCTGCTAGTAAACCCAGCCTGCTAGCCTAGGAATACAAACATAACAGTAGGACTAGTCCTCTCATATGTTGAACGTTGTAAAAGGAAAGATGTATTTAACTGCTAACGGCACATAACCAGCACTATGTAGGCTTGTTGAAGCAGGGGGAAACCCTTTTGTTTGTAGGCTATAAAGAGCTCTGTCTTGCTCCAGTCAGTACAGCAACAAAGAAATTAGCTGTCTTCAAAATCGCATACTAACATACTGCCTCCTACATACTCAATTAGTATGTAATGCATACTGATATTACCAGCAGACTGTTCACACTAAAGTATACTCAAGCAGGAGAGCGACACAGCAGGCGTTTCACTCGTACCTCCGAAAACGTCACAGGAAATTTCCAAAAAGGCGTTATTCGGATAAACTGAACACATATTGGGAATCTAAATGGTTACTTTCCCACCTGAAAAATATTAAAAACGTAATAAAAGTGACATATTAACAGCTTTTAGCCTGGCTTAAAGTCTCCAACGTTGCGCAGTCTGAGGAGACGCAATGCATTGTGGGAAAGTTGAGTATGTCCAGTAAACTCACACCGCACTTTTACTAATCTAGTATATGACCGGGCATTTCTCACATGCAGAAAATCTGCGTATTATTAAGTTGGAATGCACAACATACATAATTTGACGTCATTCTCAGTATGAATAGTATCCGGTTCAGAAAACACTCATTGACAGCATGTGTCCTAGAAATGCTGAACCTCAAATGTCAGTCAGCCGCTGCCATGCCAAACACCTACCCGGAAGCTTGACGCAGCTTCCACAAGTGTACGTCCAAAAACTGTTTCAAAAATGGAAAAATATTCACAAAAGCTGCTGTATCGATATGGTTTATGGTTCCTTACACAAATAGTGAGGAAGATTGGAAAACCAATAGTTTGACTTGAAAAATGTGTTTCTTTAATGGGATTTGTTGACAATAAGACTGTTGTAGAACATTACCAGTATTATGTTTTAAATGATATAGTTTATAGAGCCTGAATGCTCGGCAGAGCAGAGAGACTGGTTACCTTGCATGTTAGGGATCTTGTGCATGGTTTCCGAGCTGTCATATCCACAACGCCACAGTGGATATCTGCATTGTACTCGCGTTCTGACGGCACAGGAGAGGAGTGAGGGAGAAGAAAATTGTTACTTGCATACATTGTGACAAATCACCTGCTCTGGAAACTTTCTTAACTCTACGTTGTGTTACGTAAAATATTCGCCTGAGATGAATTTTTGTGATAAAAGAAAGAAAGAAAAAAAAAATGTATTACTGATGTCAGGATAACAAGATCAAGTGTCCTGTATGGTCTTTCAAAGACAGTTAACTAATCCATTAACCTATTATGAAATGGACCAAGCAAGGTTAGAGAAAACAAACAATTTTAGGCAAAAACAGAAATATGTTGTATGAGACAGTATAAAAATACTGTACATCGTAATCTAAACTGAATTCATGAATCAGAACTGACAAAAGTAGTGACAGCACAAAACTGAAACGGTCGTTTCCCTCCATTTCCCTCTCCAACTGACCTGTCACTTTCTTGTTAATGTGGCGTCTGCTACTGGCACTGCTGCTGCTGTCCTGCTTCTTGTCTGAGAGGACTGAGAGGTGGCCCTTGCCGTTGGGAATCTGACCCGGGGCCAGTAATGGAGGCTTTGGTATGGAGGGACAGTTAAGGCCTGGTTTTAGGGCTGATGATGATGAGGAGGAGGTGGTGATGGTGGTAGTGTTGGAGCTCACAGTGGTGCTAGAGGAGGATGTAGAGGAGGATGAGGTGGTGGCTGGCGCAGACGGGGCTTGCACAAGCTTAGCTGACGAGTCCACCCTCAGATGCATCTTCTCCACCTTGACAGCCGGGGTGAGGCTGGAAGAGAAGGTTACAGAGATGAAGAGGGCAGCAAGGAGGAAGCTGAGAGTTAGAAACACGGAGCCAGTGAGAAACGCATGGTAAGAGACAGATGTGCACGTATGGAGGGGGCTGGGAGGACAAAACATAAATCTAATATGATCCATCATTTATCACCGATTTGGGTAAAAAAAAAAGAAAAAAAAAAAAAAAAAAAAGGTATCAAATATATATGACTTTTCTCTGACAGATCCTGAACACAGATCCTGGTTAAAAAAAGAGATTTGAACAATAATGACACCACACTGCACTTACAGCTCTTCATTTAAATTGCATCCTGTAAAATGAGTAGGAACATTTCAAACACAAGTTGACTCAAAGACGAGCCAGAGCTGAAGAAATGCGACTAATAAATCAGAACAAAGCTGTACAAGGTGTGAACACAAGCTTCAACGCATGTGTGTAGAGTAGATGTGTTTAATTGATACTTGTGTATGTATATCAGAAAGATAACATTGTCATGATTATACCATTTGGTTCCCTATACCACTGATCAATGATTACCAGATCTATAGAAAAAATGACCAATTCCACCCACATTTATTAAGATATGACATAAGTAGTAGAGCTATAGATATGTATAAATATATCTATATACACATAAATATATCTATGTAAATATATATATTTATTTATATATTTATATACATATATATTTATTATTATTATTATTTTTTTTTTTAAGTCAACATTTAGGGAAATAAATGTATCGGACTCCATTTAAGGACTCGGACCAGGGCCAAAAAAACCTGACAGGCATCCATACTTAGATCATTTATGTACTGAAGACTGGCCAGTTAGGTGTTAACAGTAAAAGGATACCGCCCACCTTCTTATTCAAAATTAAAGTATTATACAGAGTGGTGTTACTTCCTCCACAAAGCTATCTTTGAGTGTAAAAGTACAGACACCAGCAAGCAAATGAACCAGGCAACAGCCAAGATTTCCCTTTTGTTACTCTGCCAACAAACTAAATTAACATTAATTAACTACAGCCGAGGAAATTTACAAGCAACAGTCGTCATTACAGCCAGCAAAATCAACAATCGCTGACTTAATCTTTTGAATCACTATTTTGATATAAAAATGATTCAGCCCTAGTCTTAGTGTATATGGGCAAATGGCACAACCCTGGCAACACACTATACTGCAAAAGTAACAGAGTGAAACTTACATCTTGTCTAGCTGGGACGTCCTGAAGGGTGCAAAGGGGGTTCTTCGCTGAATGCCTGGCAGCTTCTCTTTGGCTGGTTTGAGGAGTTTGGGATTGGTGGAGGAGGAGGACGCTGAAGAGGAGGATAAGCTGGATCCAGCGGTGGAAGTTCGGCTGAGGATGCCTCCACTCGCCACTCCAGCTGCAGACCCCGAGCCCAGCCCGGGCCCAAGTCCGCTGCTCCGGTTCCTGCCCAACACGGGGAAGGGCGAGGTGGAGGCTGCCTTGATGGCCGAACTGTGTCTTCTCTCTGGAACGACAGTATACCCCAGGCTGGCATTAAAACATCATTATGAACTCAATTAGATGATCAGAATGAGGCATCACAAAAGGTTTTTACCCAAAACTATAACGGACTAATGTAAATGTCGCAATTATTGGACCACAAGTCAGGAGAAACAGAAAGACACATGGGAACATAGAAATCTTCCTCGGACAATAGTGAGAAGGAAGCATTTGTGATTCATGCCAACTCAATGCCTGAAATAGAAAAGGCCAACAGGTCAACAACTTCATTTCCTGCCTGAGCCTCTAAGAACAGCTACTGTGCAAACTGATGAAAGGCAGTATGACAGCAGAAAAGGTTAGCGTGATACAGAGATGTGGATGTAAAGACAAAAATAGAAGAAAGGGAAGAAATGCTCATGAGTGCTTGCATCCAAAACTAAATATTCTTCCTCTAAAAAAAGTACACCATAATATCCAAACATTATAAAACATTTGTCTTTTGCGTGTGCACCCAAAATAAGGGTTTGCGTTTTCAAAAGGAAGCTTGTGCTAATTTTGGTAACAGCGTACAACAATGAAATGGCACACTCAAAATAATTCCATCGACATTACCACTACGGTCCCACAACAGAGACTCATTTCACCACAACAGACACATTTCATAGAGTCTAGAGTTCGTTAAGTGCCACAGCAGAAACTACCCACGAAAGAAAAAGGCAGAACAACCTCATGAATGCATTTTTTATTTTTATTCAGAAGTTACTCTAATTTGCACCAACGTTTTGAATTTTGACCAGGCAGAGACTCCCTAACAGCCACAAAGGGGTCATACAGACGGACAGACAGACACTCTTGCTGCTGTTATCATAAAGGGAGAGGGAGAGCGACACACATACAGAGAGAGAGGTGTCCACTGATGGGCTGAGGAGAAACAGGCGACTAAAGATTAACATGACCCTCTTCTTGAAAACACTAAGCAAAATGGCAAAAATATAATAATAAACTATCAGCAAACATACAGTATACGATATGGAGAAAATCAAATATCTATCAAAAGATATTTTTGACCAAATACCTCGATTTCGAGACAATATTCTATATATAGGGTTGACTATTGGTGCTTTCACAAAATATTCACACAATGAGATCTTTGATGAATAAATCATCATTAATGTAGATATAAATTACATAGTGGGTAAAGGCAAACGATGCATCAGCTAGAACAGTGGGGTGGGTTCAGAAAATGGCATCACTTTACTGTAATGCAGCGTTTAAAACCAGGCAAAGATAACACTTATGCCATAGCCCCGCCCTGCCGTGAATGTAAGAGGATACAGCTACAGAAGCACAGAAAGCGTCTGTGTCGGCAGCTAGCTAACATGGTGAGGTGTGGGCCTGGTTCGCTAACCTTTTATCTAGCCTACTCCATGGTGTAGCAGGGAACCGGGCCGTAGGCCAAAACTCAGTCTCAGCGGGTAATCTGCTAACAAGCTTGTTGCTGCAGAAACATTGGAGGGGATGCTAACACACATGCATGCACAAAGCTGCCACTCCCCATTTCCCTCAGCCCCCAACGCACACACCTTCAAACTGTATGGCGTTTCCCCTTTCAGGAAGAAAAAAAATGTGTGCAAGAGTGCACTCTTCTCACCTAGGGGCCTCCCTCTACACACCCATTCACAACTCACTCTGCTATCTTCCCTCCCTCTACTTAAAAGCCTCCATTTCACTCCCTCCTCCCCCCGCTGTCTTGTCTTATCCCGGTCACAGTCAACAGCACACCCTGCACACAAACTCACACCAGGAAAACCCAGCATGACACTCAGTACTCTGTCCACCAAGCACTTGCACTGAGACAAGAGAGCCAACACCAGCGGCAGAATAAAAAGGAGTCAAGAAAAATGTGGGGGGGGGGAAAGAAAAAAAAACAGCAGCCACATGGAATAGGAGGAGCCTTAATATCCTCTTTCACACTGTCACACAGTTGGCTCTGTGCAAAGGGGAATCCCTGGCTGTGGGAGTGAGAATAAACTAACGTACAACGTGTGATGGCCTTACTACGATCTACACGAGCAACATGTTCAAGTCGTTGCATGGCCTGGCCTCTGTAAACTATTTGTATAAGAATAAAAATAATAACCCTGCTTTACTTGCTATCCAAGCTCAAGGTGCATGATCCAAAAATGTGCGTTTGCTCAGCATGTGTGTGTGTGAGTAGAGCTGCGAGGAGACGAGTCTTTGTTCCACAAGTTCATAAGTGAAGGCATAAAACGGCAGCCGAGCCCGCAGCTCCCCGTTCTGCGGTGAGTGACACCCCTGCTGGGCTCAGCCTCAGCAGAGAGGCGCAAACACCTAACGGGAGACAGATGGGCTGAAAGTATCACGCAAAAATCATATTGGGACCATCTCAATGGTGCTGAGATCAGTGCCTTTGCTCCGTGTTAACGCCACATGGGGTCTTCCTATAATGACATCAGAAGGAGGAAGACTGGAGGAAAATCACAGCGTGAGCACTTTCACTACTATGTATGGCCATGTGTAAGTAGAAGAGCCACAGAATTTCACTTGGATTTAGACTGTTCCTGTGTGGAGCTGAAACGATGAGGCAATCAACAGAAAAATAATCACCAACTATTATAATAATCTATTAATCGTTTAAGTAACCTATCAAAACATAAAACCGAGGAAAGTAGCAAATACGTAAAATTGAGAGGCTGGAACCAGAGAATGTTTGAATTTCTTTTTTAAATAAAATCGCTGTAAATGGTAAATGCACTTTGGACTGTGAGTCAGACAAACAAAGACTTCTGAAGACCTCACATTAGGCTGTAGGATCAGCACTTTCTACTATTTCCTGACATTTTCTAGTCTAAAGGGCGAAAAAAAAAAAAAATCGGCAGATTAGCTGCAGTTCTTTTCCGGTGCTTACAACTCCTACTTGAATGGAAATCACCATTCGCTGCCAACAAAGGTTCAAGGTTAATTTAATGCAGTTGTAGTCTGTTTATGCTACATTAAGAAAAACTAAAACACTAAAAAATATTGTGTGGAGGATGAGTTGAAGAGGGACACAGCCTGAGGAAAGAAGCCGCTCTGTAGTCTGGTGGTACTGAAGCGATGCATGCATGTAACAATTTTGCATAATTTCATTTACACAATACAGTAGCACACAGGGGATTAAGAATTTAAACTATTGGAAATGCATCAATATTTTCAGATGTATCAGATTGTCCACTGTCTGCATTCACCATCCCACCCTGTTAAAGACGTACAATGGCCTACTGGGATGTTGTCAGTACTCTTTTACTTCATTGGCAGTGTAATGGGCCCCAATGTCCGTCTACTTCTCCATGAAGATATGGCAACTCAACTGTAATAGTCACAAGTACTACTGGTCTAGTATCAGCCTATATTGTGAAGCAGTGTGGGAGGAGCCCTCTTTTTGAATATTGTTGACACAGTAGCAAGGATAGTTCCTCTTGGCGCCATGTGCCGTTATAGCTCCATCTTGTGGCTGACCTAGATAACCAATTGCTGTCACACTTCATGGGGAAGGCACAACACTGACAGGAACAAAAACTCAGGACAAAAAACCAAGGACAAAGACCCAAGTTATAAGAAGAGAATGCTTTCAGATGTGTGATTCAGATGCTGGGTGTGAGTGTAGTGATGGGACAAAAAAAATGGTGCTAATAAGGGTTGAAGCCATCAGAACATTTGTTCCTCTTAAACTGACTTGATTTACAAAGGCTAGTATACATCGTTATTTTAAAACAACAGCCCAGGACATGGTAGGTGTCACTCTAACATGAAGTTACCATTTCAAGGAAATGTTTGTGAGTGAACAGACGGCTCATTTCTTTCAGCGACTGTGGGCGTTTGTGAACCTGCCGTGAACACTGTCAAGTTCAAGAGATCCACAGTGATGCAGTCACTCTATTCACAGATCTATAATTCATCCATTTACTTTAGCACTTTAGTCAAAGATCCAGCTTAACTTCTAAGCAGCGGAAATCTACGCAGTGAAACGCAGAGATACACACCCCTAAAGTATTAACAGAACCAGAAATCTGATCAGAGCTGTGCGTGTTTAAAAAAAATAAAAGGAAAACAATAAAAAAAAAAAAAAAAAAGTACATTACTGCGAAGAGTGAGAGAGAGAGCCACATCAAATATTAACGGGGGAATTGTAAATACAAACAAGTGAGACAGTGAGTTAAATAAATAAATCAAAGTCTGTGGCGTCCCATCTCGGGTTACTGTGTGGAGAAGGAAAAGTGGTGGGGGAATACAAAGGCTGAGGGAGAAGTGATACCACAGAGTGCGTTAATGTGTGAAATATCACCACCAGCCTTGAAGTGGTATATGGTTCCTACAGATGAAGACTACTTTGTTACTTCCTTCGTCACTGATCTACTGCCATTACTGTCCACTCCCCCCTTCTTGTATAAATCCAAAAACTCTTAAAAAGCTAACTCTGCATGGTGTTCGCATGAAAGATGAATCAGAATATTTCAGGGGTTTTCCTGCATAGAGAATTACGAGACGGGCGCCTCCGTAAAATATCGCCCTGCTACAGCTCTCGACAAAACTCTGACGGGTGTCTTTATGGAAAACACTACTTTCTGACACGTGTTGCACTAGGTGGATTTCTGTCATTTCTAACGCAGCTCTCCGCGCCGCCACATGCGCCTGAACTCAGTCTCATACTGCGACTACAACGCCAGCGTGCGTCTGTTTGCACCAGTGTAATGTAAGGAATCAAGTAGTTCTTTTATTTGACTGAATATGCGTGACGGAATACAAAAGTTCAAACTGACATCTGGAAATTGAAATGGATGATTTGAATCCTCTTTTTAATCGAACATGATATTAGTGTAAATAGTATAGTATATATTAATTACTATACTTCTGATAACATGGCCTGCCACAAATAGGCTACTGATAAAAGCAAATAATTAAACATTTTAAGTAAAATAATCAAAACAGTTTCATAAAAAATAAGGACAGGCTGTCTTATAAAAGTGTCCTGTAAAAGTGTGGGAGAGGGGATTACTTAAAATACGATTATTCTTTTAATTAATTTCCAAATGCTCCAAAAACAAAAAGGTTATTTTGTCAGTAGAATCAAATAGTTTTGCAAGATATTTAGTATATCAGTATTTGTGGTCATATTGTCAGTCTCATGCATGCGTGTGCTTGACACTTACCGTAGTGTGCTTGGAAAGCTTGGGGCTTGACTACCTGGCCGCAGTGGCTGCACATCACCAGGTAGAAGTCGTCCTGTGCGGGACACTGGCCAAATATGGGCATGTCTGTATAGAGGGGAAGAATCAACCAGACAGGGCACAAGTCAAGCAGAGGCAAATAAAATATACATCCATTCACCTGGCGCTCCAGTTGGCAGGAGACTCCTTGAAACAGCCATCATTTGTTGTCATAGCACTGTAGTAGCTCAACATAGAGCGACTGGCATTATGTTTTTTGCCCAACATCAAGAAGGTCACATCATTGTATTGCACAACACACTAATTAAAACACATTTCCATATCAAGAATATAGAGTGAACTCAAGGCGAGCAATGTCTGCAGCTGCAAATACAGATCTCTCCCAAGTACGAGTTCCCATTCATCATAGAGAACGTCCTAATGATAAGAAGCAGGAAAAAGGGCCGAGCCAGCAAACCAAAGGTTATCCGCCGTCAAAGAATTAACGTCCCTCGCAGATATAAACACATACAGCACATAAAAGATGTACTGTATCTAGCGTCGCGTGTGGATGATTGTGACTTAGGAGCCATAACTAAGGAAAAAATAAAAATCAATGTTTTCCCCCCTCATGCTTACTGTGCTGTTCTTCTACTGGGTAACTTCTCCTATCCCCGTCACGGTCTGAAATATTTCTGAAATATGTGTACACTGCCATTAAATGATACAAAGGATTGACACAAATCAAAACAATCAAATAGAGCTGCGACACTTAGTTGATTCATTGATTGGTGAATAGAATAATAATCTGCAACTTTTGATAATAGATTAATTGTTGAAGTCGTTCCGTTTTATACGATAGTAAACTGAATATGTTTGGGTTTTGGACTGTTAGTCAGACAAAACAAGCAGCTGGAACTGACCACCTAGGAATTTAGGAAATTGAGATGGACGTTTCACAATATTTTGACATTTTATTGACCAACAAACGTTTACCAACAATGAAAAATTAGAAATTTCCTGTAGTGCCACTAAGGCAACGTTTAGACGCACGATATAAAATAAGAATACAAGGACTATGAGTTTCAAGGTACAATAACGGCAGGTATGCAGCTCGAGCATCTCCAGCCACCCAATTGAATGATCCAAGCCTCGTGCTTCACAAGCCACTCAAAGAGGCAAATCAGAGGAAAGTGACGTTCTTCACCAGAATGTGATCACAATTTACCCTGGCGCACAGAAGCAGAAACCATGTAATTGAGGAGGCTAATTAAGAGATTGCCTGGGGCGTTATGATGAGATGAGCAGAAGACAGGATACAAGAGGAGAGAAGTGGAGCCCCTCTTCAATATATACTCCGCCAGGGCCGTCAAGGGTTCTCCAAACATCACGAGTCTGGAAGGGATGAGGGCCATTAGGCAAAGGCCATAAAAAAAAAAAAAAAAAGGCCTACCTGGCGGGATTCCCTCTCAGGGAGGTCAGTGGCAGTCTTGTGTGGATGAATTGACAAGCCTGATGCTACTTAATGCGTGTCAATTGTCTGAAATCACTCTGCTAAGTGTCTCCTTCAACAGCAGTGGAGCGAAAAGACTCATTTTCACAGCGGCTGGGGTCTGCCAAGGAGAAAAAGGCAAATGTCTTCACTTAATAGACAAAGGCATTTCAATTATACGGAACTTGAGTGGGGAAGCACACTGCCGATGTGCATAAACAAGGGTATGACAACTATGCAAAGAGAATATGTGCAGAAATGTGACGTGGAGGGCAGAAGTTGGGAGCTGACCTGAGTTCTGCGGAACTTTTCTGTTCTCCATGTCTGTTTTCATCCAACTCTCTGCAAGCCATTCTCCTGCCCCACTAGCATATTGAAGTTATAACGAGAGTGCACATATTTGCTTAAATGAATAACTTCCCATGTATTCTCCATTTGAAACTCCACCTTCTCTCAAATCTTTTATTGAAAACAGGCCAAGAACTGCAGAGTCCAACAGGCCAACCACATTTCCTTGCTAGATCAATAGCAAGGTCAAACGAAACTCATTTCCCAACTGCCGCTGTTGTTCACTTGGAGCGTTCTCCATAACAGTTGGCTCAACTATAAAAGCCGGCCAGCTAGTTCGCCTCCCCACTCTGCATTCAACGCACTGGCACCGACTGAACTGTACCACTGAAATGGCCCGACTTGAAAAGTGCTCCAACAATGCCACTGTGTCTGCCACATTCTCGGTCTCCATTTTCTTCTTGTGCAAGGAGGAGATGAAAAGGATCGAGAGAGAAAGGAAGTCACCGTGGAGGAGAAAGAGGAGACAGGACGACCGAGCGAAGCCAAGAAAGGAGCGGGGAGAAAAAGCAGAGAGAGAATGAGAGCAGAGAAGCAGGCCGAGGCGTCAGCGAGACAAAGAGAGAGTGAGAAGAGAACCTGCACTCGAGGAGGAGAAAGAGAGCCTGTGAGCACGAGACAGAGGAGGAGAATGAGCTTCCAGTTATTCTCAGCATCCTCATCCATGGCAGTGATGAATGATCTAGGTGGAATAGTAGCAGCTCCGGCAGCCTCTGAGCAGCACACACGCAGGCTGAATCTGACCTGTGGCTGACACTGGCCCCAGCTTTCCCCGACTGTGACAGTGCCACCGTAAAATTCAAATGACGAGTGAATTCATCAACCACTATTTGCAATACAGTTATTTTTTTTTTTAAATGTGTTAATCATCTGTGTGTGTTAGAATGGCGGTTACACCACAGGAAGAATCTGGTGGTGAGTCATGGATGGCGGAGAGGTGTAGTCATCCACTTGTAATAACACACACACACACACACACACACACACACACACACACAC
>CALSCE010010661.1:9649889-9663478 GCA_943593645.1 Bovichtus variegatus
CACACACACACACACACACACACACACACACACACACACACACACGTTTGCCTATTCATTCTCATTTGAAAATGCTGGAAAAACAATCATCTCATCTAGGGCTGCAACTAACGATTATTTTCATTGTCGATTAATTTTATCTCACACTATTTCTTTTAATATTTAGTATGAAATCTGTATTTGTCGGTCATTGGTCGCCTCTACGACATGTTATTGACATTGTGCAATAGTCTTACTTAGGGTATGCACACAGACAACATTGTGGACCAATGCAAATGCAACATTAGATAAGCGAAGGAGCCTGCAATTAACCCCTTCCTTTACAGCAACACGTGGAGGAGGAGGAAAACAAATCTGGACACACTGATGACGTTATAAGTGTGGGCCAAAAATAATGGGACCAAGGTGAAATGTGCCATCTTTCCCGATGGTCATTCCTTATTGCGATATAACTTCAGACTGCTCTGCAAATGCATTATCAGACAGCAGGAATGAGAACCAGAAACATTCCAAAAAGGTGTCCGAAAACTCAAATTCAGTGACAATTATTCACACCCCAGTGATCGCTTTGTTGCTGGCTGTCGATTAATGATGGTGTTGAGTGTTTAAAGATGATCCTCGTGGTTTTCGCTTAATTAGTGAGATTTTTCTCTGCCAAATTATACACGCAAACAGATTTTCCGAACAGAAAACAAATCAATTAGGAGGACAAATATATTTTCACTTTGCACGTAGTTCTGCAATACAGCTCAAAGAAAAAAGGCTGTTTGTTAACCTTGGTGTGCTAGTAGCTGCAATGACCGTCCCATAACAGCAAGGTCACGTTTGACATGCCCTGCTCATGTGTCCTTGAGAATATAGGTTAAAGAAAATAATATTTTTTTCTGAAAACGTGATTAAAAAGCAGTGGATGTGGTGGACAGTGAACGACATTAGCGAAGCATGAAACATTTCATTAAACTGTATTAAGTTAGGTCTCAAACTACAAATCACTGCAGTAAGTAAGTAAGTCTGTTCGTCATTCATTCATTAAATTCTGAGGGAAATAATCAGGTGTTTAGCTCAACCTGTCAACTTGTTCATTCTGATGTCAATCTTAAGAACTTGGTGAGCCTGGAAAATAGTGCATAATTGTTGATATGTAATTAAACAAGATGCCAGTTTATTGTTATAACAATTTTACCTTTGTAGTGAGGTTCATTTTAAATCCAGGCCCGCGTTTCCAAAAATAAAAGTGCAGTTCAAACTGCTCTGAAACATCACTTTGTGGCTCAGGAGCCAAATGATGCGTTTCAGACGATGTGTGTTATATCAGCTATGTCAAATGATTTCTCTTTATTCTGCCATGACTGAACCTTTACCACTACAAAACACTACTACTGAAACCTACAATATGTTTGAGCATGAAATAGAAATCCTGGCATAACCTGAGCTCATAGTTACTAGCAGGAACATAATCATCAGAGTAGTATGGTAAAATAAATTATATCTATGGTGATGGCATTTATCAGTACTGAATAATTTCAGAAATGTACATGGCATGCCGGTTGGTGAGCAAGTGTTTCAAAAGACATTAAGAATGTATCCTAAATTTAGCATTTTGTTTATGGTAACAAAAACATCACTGTTCATATGGTCATATTTTGCGTTTAAGCAGCGTGTGAAATAGGAGCAAGCCACCATAACTTCATACCGTTTAAATATAACTATGACTAAGAGAGTGCTTTTACAATAAACTCTCAATTGCTGTTTTAACTGTGACATTTCCATTTAGGATTCTCGTTTTGACAAGTCTCTAAAAAATTTACTTTCGAAATGTTTAGTACTTTAAAATTCCTAAAGGCAACTAACATTGCTGTTGTTTTAAGGGACACATGAAATATGGTGGATGGTTTCATATGTATAATGGCGAAAATGTGAATGGTGAACAATAAAGTCCATTAAATGAATTCTCCAAGCAGAATATGACATTGTTATTGCAATGTGTGGGCCTAAACCCAAAAACAGCGAGTCTAAGTTGTTAAGTAACGTGAAGTTATTTTAGGGACAGATGTAAATGTCAACTGCCACACGAAAAAGACATGATTCACTTATTGTATCCGGTTCTCCAGTAAACTCATTATTTACAGTAGGTTTACATGTTGGCTTAACGATGCGTGTAAAGTGTTTGAATCCATGTGCATGTGTGTGTATGTGTGTAAACCTCCAGAACCAAAATACACCTTTGGCCCTAGAGAGAGAAAAAACACTCACCTTCTCTGCACAAACGCATGGCTTCTCGATTTTTCCCGAAGTCTTTGAAACTTTCCTCCGATTCAGCACCTGAAAACGAGGCGATCCGACACACAGACAAATAAATAGTTGCACTTGCTTGCCTGCTCGTGCTGTTGCTACCAGTAGCGTTTCTTCATATTCCACCAAAAACTGCATGCAATCGGCCAAAAAAAAAGGACAGGACTGGCAACTGTCGCGCTCTACCTCGCTTCCTCGCGCACATTCGGGGCGCTGGGGAACTCACCGTCGTTGCCGTGGAGTTTGGCGGCGTCGACCCAGTTGCTCCAAGGCTGTCCCAGCATTATTTCTGGACTAGGCAAGGATCTCCGCTCCGCAACAGTCGCCATTGCTGTGGAGCCTTCTCCCCGCTGGATCTGCTGCTGCTTCAGCTGCTGCCTGGCCGCTCGGCGCTGCTCCCCCCTGACGTCATCCTCGGCCCTTTCCGACATTCTTTCCGCTACAATGTAACAACACGAGAGTCAGCGTTGGTCGCGCTCGGGATAGGAGGACTTTTTCACTGATTGACACGGGCAAACGCGTGTTGTTTCACCTTACCCGCCCCTCAAAAAAAAAAAAAGAATGTGTGTGTGTGGTCACTTGACTAGCAACAAGTACAAATCTTATACAACATTTGACATATACTGAATTGACTGGGAGTCTATTTGAGGGTTAACAGGTCGATAGACTTTCATTTATTTTACATACAACTACTTGACTTGGCGGTTAATGTTGCTTATTAAATATGACATACACATACATTAACCCTGGGCACACAGAACTATGTAGCATTATTCTATCATTTATAGACTTACAATTAATATATAATACATTTAAGTATAGTATAATATATCATAGTAAGGCAGCATACAGTGCCCAGTGTTCAATAAAAAAATGTTTTTAAATGGTATGTGACTTTATACCAGTGTTTGTTGCATCATAGCTGCTTTTATTTTGGAATATTTACAGCCGATTTATAAAAATTCACCGTATCTGTTTCAACATCCTATTAATTACTGGCCATAATTTAGTGGCCATATAAAAAAAACTGAAAAAAACTGACTTAACTGTGCGTGTTGTTGGTCAATAGATAAGGACTTGATTTTCAGATATATAAAACAGTGGTGCGACACTAGTGGGTGCCTGATTACAGTCTACACCATGCTTATGCAAATTCAGAATACCACATTGACCTACGATAGGCAAAACCATTTCTAGTCTTCATCTGCCTATTTTAAACAAACGAGGTAGTGGCTAATTCTGTGTCATCATTTATATTTTCCATCTCAAATCCACAGATATTCTTAAGAATACAGCAATCTGTCAGTCAGTCCGAAATAAAAACATATCATATCAGTTTTGCTGATATCAAGTGTAGGTCATCTGGAAAAATCCTCCTCATAAATGGCAGCAAAGTTGAATGAATTCCCCGTTTTTCAAATTGGCACGTACCCTGAAGAGCCTTGAGCAAAAATGACCTTGGCCCTCTGTTGCTAATTTCAAATGTACAATTCAGCAACTTGGCTTCATCTTTGGACCAACACTAAATATAGAAATACAAATTAAGAAGCTCGTCCTGAACATGTTGCCAGTTTCTCACCGATTTAAAAAATGTTTTCCTTTACTCCTTTATACATTGCATAGACTACTGTACACTTCAGTCACAAATTGATGCAATGTATCAAAGTGTCCAAAAGATATGAGCCCTCCATACTATTGACTTAGAAAATCATACCAGAAGAGGTTGAGTTTCAGAATACAGCCTCTCTCATGAAAACTGGCTACTGTAGGAACTGTTTAAATGGTCAAACCATAGACTGTAGAAAAACATGGACCTAGCAGCGTTGATATCACTCATAGGTTTCAGAAGGGATGGGTTGAAGCTTGAATTTGGATCAACAAGTCCAACAACAAATCTAAAACTGGCACACAGGTCTAAACCTGAGTATAATACAGTATATTACATTCAGGTTACCTTGTTGGTCAATGACATTTCACTGTACTACTTTAATATTGATATGGATGCCTACAACAACTGAGCGAGCAGGAATAACAAGCATGATGCTAGACACTGTTTGAGGTGGACAACACGTGAAAATATGGATTTTAACTTTTAGTGCCTTGTTTTCTTTTGAAAAATAGTGTACAGATTAAATTTGCATTACGTTCAGCAAACAGTGTGTTGACACATAATACTCTACAGGCATTTGAAATGGCTCTTCTACGTATAAATCAGTGGAATACACAGCTGTGCAACACACACAAGTAGATTTCCCACAATGACACAAAACATTCGCAGTATTTTTCAAGAGTCATGCATAGCAAATCTTTTTTCGCTTTAATGTGCAACTTACCCTTTAGCCACATCCACAAATTATAAAACCCTGTGGATGACATTTTTTGGTATGGCTTTTTTGAGGGTCAGCTGTGCCATCTTTCATTAGCAGTCCATTAATAGCCTACACTAGCAAATCATTTAAGTTATGACATATTGTTATCTTAATATTTGTCTAGCTTGATGAGTAACACCGACTATGTCTGGGATGGGACCAGAAGTGTAGTTGTTTTTTTCTGAAAAGCATCGCAAATTCTTTAACATATTTAAATCTTAGGATTTCCTCGATAACCCATTTTAGACATGCACTGTAATCTAACACAAGGCATTTTTTGTGAGATTTTCTAATATACAATTAATGACCAAATAATGACCCCCTGTACAATATTAGGCAGTCCAATACAAAAGTCTGTAATTACATGCTGCCATTGTGTAGTGCTAGCTGTTTGCTGAGGTGGTGTTGTTGTATTGGATTACATATAATTTAAAAAGGTATCTGTAATATTTATGCAAAGTCTAATTAACACGTCCAATAAACACATCACCTTCAATATATGCAACCCTATACAGCACCAGTGCAAACTATAGGCTCAATAGGCAACACACTGTTGCTGTAGCCTGAATAAAAAGTGAGTCCCAACTAAAAAACTGGGATTTCTATTTTTCAAGTAAGGGAATTTATAATAATGAAAGAGTGCAGATGAAGTATGTTTCCTTGTGCTAGATTTTGCACACTCATTTTAGAACGATGACTATATGTTTTTTTTAACCCTTAGTTTCTGACATCCACAATCAGGCAAAATAATGGTTTGGGTTGTATATGTGTTTAAATTAACCTCTAAAAAAAATTCTAAGTAAGTGGGTTCTCTGGAAAACAATTACTATACTGGACTCCAATATGTCTCTAACTAAGCAACAACGATAAATATCTGTCAGCACTATAAAACTACTTATGATAATTGTTCAGCAGTAAAAAAAAAACAGTAATAGTCAGTAGAATGTAGTGTAATGACAAGCTGTGAGATCTTACCTTGGCAAAATAAGAAAAAAAATAACTTATTTTTAAGTCTATCAGCCGATCCTCATCAGTTTGGGTGATTGTTGGCAGCCACACACACTTGAGAGGAAGTCTGGACACAGAGACGGACGGACACACACACATAGACAAACACACAAGCATTAAGAGAAGACGAGTCAGTTATCAGGTTCTGTGTTGTGCCGTTTCTTGAAAGAGTTAAATCAGTGAATATGGAATTATAAGGAAGTTAACACTGTCCTCTCTGGGCCTTGTTGTGGAGTTCTTCACCACTATGCAGTAATCCAATCCATTAAGCACCATCCCTAACCACCCTCTCCAGCCCCACAGCAATCCCTTTTAAACACTGAGATCATATGCTTTTCTCATTGTTTTTGTTGTCCTAACCGGTGCAAGACATAATCTCGCGCTCTATGAATTAATGTATTGATAGAGGTAGCAAAGGACTTGCTTAAGCAAAACAGAAAGTCATACAATGGTAACTGTTGTGCATGAATTACAACTACTTACTTTAGATTTGTTTAAATTTGCATCATACTTCAATAGTTGCTTGTCAAAGGTTTTGATGTCATTTGTATTACCGTAACCTATTAAAGCCCAGGACCACATTAACTAACTTTAAACTCAGCTTAATTTCTTAAAGTTTAATTTCAGGAATATTTAATATATATTTGATTGAACTATCAGGTTTCTTTTATGTATTTATTGCCAACATATGTAAACAACAATTGAGTTTGACCATATTCAACACCCTTTCTGGTAAAGCCATAGAGAGAATATCAGAGGATCTGTAGTTTATAGCATTCGATCTTGCGTCACCCAGTGGATTGGTGCTCTCAGAGAAGCTTAGGTAATGTAGATATAAATATGTGCTTAAACATAAACTGGAGCTCTGAACTTTTTCTTGAATTGTTTTATTTGCGCGAAAGGTCTGATATTTCCTGTAGTACATTAAAAAACTAATCTAATAGCCATTCTCTAATTTTTGCCATTGTTTGTTGTTGACACAAATGTGTCAGCTTCCAAATACTTACAAACTGCACTGCTAATATGAGAGTAAGTAACGAACGTTGAGATTTGAAAAATGTACAGCCAGAAACCTATATGACAAATACTGACAGAGGGCTTTTTAGTTGTTAAATATTGGCTGTTCTGTGGTCGTACAGATAAAGCCAATGGCTGGGTGGTGTTTCTTTCCTTTAATTATAGGGATGGGCAATGTGGTTGGAAACAATGTCACAAGATTAATATGAACTGATAAGGACAGTTGTTCCAAAATGAATATACATCATTACATGGCAAGAATATGCAAAACACATAAAATAATCACGTGACATTCAATGCAATGAACTCTGGTCTGCTGATCACTGCTCATATCAAACAAAACCCTTTGAGAAATCGCTTGAAACAAGTAAATTGGACGACAGAATTGTGTAAAACCAAAACATGATATTATCATTTTAGCCCAATACGGTTCCACTGAGAGTCAACACAACAATATATACAATTCTCACCAAGCCCTGACAAATGTCTACATACACGGACTATTACTATGAAATCAGAGTGGGTGAATGCATTATATGCACTGTAACATTGTTCTTCCAAACAGCCTGCTATATTGCAATGTAAACATGTCAGTACTCGTAGCTGAGGCTGAATCAAATCGTGGTTTGGACTATACAAAGACAGTATATCAAAGGCCATGATTGGCAAATGATAACATTATGTAAATTAGAAAACTACTTGACATTGACAAGTAGGGTTAGGTGAACAACTTGACAAGTTGTTAGCTAGCTGACATTAGCTAGCAGAGACCAACAAGAGCAAGCTGTTTTACTGGCCAGCGTTGCTTCCACCTCTACTACTTTATTGTTCTTAAATAGAAAAGACAAAGTAAACATTAATCGTAAATACGACACGTGAAACAAAGACACAATGTCCATCAGGAGTTGTGTCATGAAAACAGGCTCCTTCCAGTGTGGGTCTGTGACTGGTACAAACGCTACTGGGGAGCAGTGGTGGCTACATTAGCCTGCTAGCTGAAGCCTGTAGCTAGCCGTGACTAGCGCTAGCGAGGAGGCTGGCAGAAGCCTGACAGCACAGCAGAAGTCGTTAGCAGTCGTCACGGATCAACAACAACTTCACTCTTACCGAGGCTCTGGGTGCTGTAGGCGTAAACGTGACACCAGGCAGGTATATATCAACTGGATGCACTGGGCGAAAGAGACAGAAGACGGTGGGAAAGAGCGAGTGCAGTGCTCAGCCTCTGTGGAGGTCTTCACCTGGTGCTTCCATGTCTGTTTACCAGACTGCATTCTGGGACAGAGACGTCACTGCGCCAGCACGCACGTACACTGATGAGTTAAAGCAGCTTCTCCATCATCGAAGTATTTTCGTCTGTTATCTTCAATGGCATACAACTTGGAACATTCGTGATGAGCAGTCATATGAGTCACTACACCGACTCAATTATGTGAAAAGTTTACTTGAGAGATTGTTTTAATTGCTGTGGATTACAGGCGTGATTGTTGTGGACTTTTCATGGAAAGCATCTCTAATTTATCTTTTCAGTGTATTTATTCCAGGATGTTTTCGAGTCGTTTGGAAAACTTTTTGACAGGGACACCAAGTTGAAATACAATTTGTCCATGTTTTGTTTTACTTTAATAGATGACAAATGTAGCATACTTTGTAATTCAGTTGTTAGTTGTGAAAAGGCAATCCGAATGCATTTCAGATGACTGTATGATTGTCATGCAATATACATGGTGCAGATGAATTATGTTTTCATGGCTCCACATTTTACTCTCTATGTTCATTTCTTTTTGTCTTTACATTCATTATATACTGTACATTTCTGTAAAATAGAGGAAATGGAGGAGCTGCTCACCACTAGAAAATGTTACTAATTGTTGATCGAGGTAAAACAGGCCCAGGAACAAAAAAACTAAATGCTATGTACTAATAACACACGTTTGAAAGTTAAATGCTAATCCTAATACTAGGTGAGGCGAAGCAGTGCTTCAAGCTTTCACTTTCTACATAAATGATCATGTTCTTTCTAAAGTGAGAGCCTTACTTTAAGATTAGGAAAAATACAGACCCCTTTGCTGATTTTTTTCTTTAACAAAAGTTTTCCTTTTGACTCGACATAGTGTACATTTTATGTCAATGGAGATGCTGATTTAAAAAAACTCATGTCCTTTAATGCAGCTCTGGGTTGTATCTTGAAATAGACTATATCCCTGTTTTTGAATGAGAGGATACATTATAGTATTAAGTTCATTTAATAATATTACTTTGTAATAAGTGACTTTTTTTTATTCAAATAAAGCTTTTCAAAAAAACTTTAAAATTCAGACCTCTTTCTCTGGCCAATCACTGCCGTCTGTTTTCGGAGGCGGGGCGAGCTGCTTTGTTCACTTCCGGCTGTTCAATAAAGTTTATCTATCTAGGTACAGACATGGGAGCTGTTACGGATGGTAAGTAACGTTTTAATTCAATGATTTCAGTTCTCTGGTTAAAGCCACGAGTAGAAATGTGTGTCGAAGCTCTTAAAGTTTCCATATGTATCAAGCCATACTTTCAAAAACGAACCAATGTTACACGTAGAAGCAGCTTGCTTTCAAAACAGCTAATATACAGAAGCCATGTTAGCTAGCTAACAGTTAGCTCAGCGGCTCTTGGATGTACCTGCTGTATCTGAAAGGTTGTTTGAAACGTGCTTTTGCCCCTATTGTAGATGAAGTTATTCGGAAGCGTCTTCTTATCGACGGGGACGGAGCTGGAGATGACCGCCGAATCAACGTGCTCCTAAAGAGTTTTACCAAATGGTGCAACTCTCCTGGGACCCCGGAGGAAGGGTGAGAGAGCTATACAGACCCCCAGACTTGGACTTTGTCACAAATTATTTCTATAAAATTGCGGTGAAGAATATGTTTGATTCATAAACCGTTTTGTAATTCTGTCTAGGTTCACGCAGTATCAGAGGGTGATGAGCACACTGGCCCAGTGTGAATTCTCCATGGGGAAGACGTTGATGGTTTATGACATGAATCTTCGAGAAATGGAGAATTATGAGAAAATCTACACTAACATAGGTAGGAAATCGGGATTTTCTGACACTGACCTTGAATATTTAAAACCCCGGCTGTCCCCCTTTTTTATTAAACAACTCGTCTGTATATTCTTTAATATAATACAAATACTTGTATTTGTGCATTTCATCCTTTCTATGTGGTAACTAGCAGACCTGGGCCACCAGAGTCTCCACAAAAACACAGTCTGTTTTTGTGTTCTAAAGGTGTTACAAAATATCTTATCGCCCTCTTGTCCACATTGCAGAACAAAACATCACATCTGCACACGAGAAGATAGCAGAATGCAAAAAGGAAATCCAGAGGGCAAAGAGAGTACGGAAGAATCGCCAAGGTAAGAACATTTTTAGTGCTCCACATTGAATTTAGGTATTTATTTAATGGATACATTTACTACCCTTTTTTTCTCATATTTACTGAGAAAGAACATAGGCAATATTGGAGGTCTAGTCCTACCATGTTGATGTAAAACCAATACATTCAACAGCTTAACGTCGCGCTAAAACAGTTAGTAGATCAAATCATGATATAACCAACTCTTCTGACAATGGATTAGTCATTTATCAAGGGAAATAATCCATTCTCTGCTCCCAACTTCTCCAATTCAATGATATTCTCCTTTTTTATATTATTGTAAACTGAATTTCTTTGGGTTTTGGATTGTTGGTCAGACTAGACAAGCAAACTGAAGGCATATTGAGCTTTGGGGACGTGTGATTGGCATCACTACTTTCTGACATTTTAATAACTAAAATATTTTCAGATTAATCAATACTGATCATTTTAAATTGTTCACAGGGGGGAATGCGTTTCATTGAGGAGCACAGTAAACTTTCTCTTACACACAGCACATGTTATTACATTTTATTTTGTATACAACTGCAATCTCATAATACGGTCGCTTACAGATTGTGTATTAACAAATGATATGAATGATTTCTGTATTTTTATCAATCAAACAGTAGACACAATATTTTACTTGCGGTCTTCAGACATCCAATGAGTTTTTTTTGCAGTAATGGCAGATGGATGGAGAATGCATTTCAAAATGGAAAAGGCCAATTAAGATACATTTAGTTTTTTAGTTTAAAAAGGTGAAAAAAATGTTCAGCCGTTTTTTTTTTTTTTTTTTTTTTTTTTTTTTCCTTCTCACGCTAAGGTTAGCAATCATTTAAAAATAATTGATGGCAATATAGGTTGTCAAAATAACGAATAATACAATTGTGGTTTGTTTAAGCTAGTTTTTTGTATTTCTGCTTGTCTCGAGTTTTCACTTTTTTTCCTTCCTTCCAGAGTACGATGCTTTAGCTAAGGTTATCCAGCAACACCCAGACCGACATGAAACGCTAAAGTGAGTCAGACTCCTTTTTGTTTCATCCAGATATTGAGTATGTATGCTTCACGTGTTGGAGCAGTTTTGGCTTTCATGATAATTAGATGCTGTGCTGAATGTTGGTTTGATCACTTACAGGCAGTTGGAGGCGCTTGACAAAGAACTCCAGCAACTGTCTCACATCAAGGAGAACGTAGATGCAAAGGTAAAGCCGAATACATTTATCATCTATTCTAACTTTTTTTAATGTCTTCAACCATTAGTAATAAAAAAAATAATAAAAAAATGTCTCTCCCCATTTGTCCCACACAGTTGGAGTTAAGGAAGAAGCAGTTCCATGTGCTACTCAGCACCATACAGGAACTACAGCAGACGCTTGAGAGTGAGTAAACAAGGACATTGGGGAGGCCATACTTGCCATTGTGTCTTCTTTTTGATGCCATGTTTTTTAAATTCTTAATAAATTAATAAATTCTTAAAAAAAACACACAAAATGTTGATCCGTTTCATCTGTAAAATTTAGAAAAAGTAGAAGTATCTATGCCTTGCTAATCATTTTGATCTTTTCTAGATGATGAGAAATCAGACAATGATGACAACAATCAGGGGAGCCCTGCACAGACTGGAGAATGAACTTGTAGAGATCCTGACAGAAATAAATGAAGTGAACCGCTTTTTAAATGATTTTTGTTTTTGTCTAAGAATACTTTTTTGTATGTATTTTTGAATAAAGCTGACTTGCCCACATCTGTCTTCAAGTATTTACCAAAATTGTGTATTTTCATACATTCAGGAAATGCACTGTATGCAAGAGAGATACTTTAGACTGATATAAACACAAGTTATTGATGAAGAGAAAAGCATTCATTAATGGTTATCAGAAGAAAGAAATCTATATAAATTTATTGGTGGACAGTTAATGGACTGGAAGTCAGGACTGCATCACTGTTGCTGATCTTTCATTGCAGAGAGTGGAAAACCATATTTGCTTATTGATGACATTGAGGAAGAAACGTAATGTACTTTGATACATTTTTATAATTAAGGATTACAGAACTGTTTATCTCTCAAACTGGGATTTTATTCACCATTTCCTCTACAACCACAAGGGGGAGCTATAGTATACTGACACTCATTTTTGGTGTGTAGTCATAAGCAAATTTGATGTACAAGTTAACATCTATTAGGAATCAAACAGCTAGAAAACTACCAGGCAGCTGTTACATATTGCAGATGCTGCAATACTCTATTGGAAGAAGACCGATCAGGATTGTAGTTATTGTTATTTTTGATCACTGTGGAATAGATCAGTTGATGTATTTAATTTAAAGTCACCAATTCTCTTAAGTGAAAAATTACTATTTTGAGAAAATGGATTGTGAGTTTTAACTGTAAAAGCAAGTTTGAATAGTCAAATTAGAGAATCAAGTCAAATTGTTTTTTTTATTTAAACAAATATAATTGTACAAATATGAAAAAAAATGCATTTGGATAACGTTTCTTATTATAACTTACATTAATCCTTTTTGTTTGAAGTGTCATTAACAGAGATTAACAGCTAACCATGACAAAGCATTTTTGGCACAATGTTCCCTGGCAGGAACTGAACTAGAAAAAATGATATGTGACTTATAAAGTAAGTTTATGATCTATTTCTGCCATATTAAGTTAACAGGCATTTTACTTTCTTTTTTTAAATTTTTTTTAATGACAATAGAAATACATTTTACAGTACATTTAAAAAAGACTCCCCACACGCTGACATTGACCTGTTCTGACTTAGCTGTCACAGCCGGACACAGTAAAACAATCATAGTAAAGCAATCCTACAACCACAATTGTACTGTATGTGACAAATGAAAGAGGTTCAGTAGACTCATGCCATCAGGCCTTGACCTAGAACTCCACCAAGTAGGCGCGGGCCTTCATGAGGCGTTTGAAGCGACTCTGCAAAGCTGCCCTCTTGCTGCCAATGTCACAATCCTCCTTCAGCAAGAACTCCAAATTCTCTTTATCCTGAAGCATCTGCAGCATTTCCCTCTGCAGCTGGATGGCAGACTCCTGCAACATCTGGTAGCGGATCACCAGCGGGATCTGGTCAGCCAGACGCTGGCTGGCGATCTGAAGGCGGAAAAAGAACGAAATGTTTGATAAGCGAGGGTCTAAACCAGTGGTCCCCAAACTAAGGCCCGCGGGCCGGATACGGCCCGCCTCCACATTTGGCCCGGCCCCCTGAACAATACCAGAGACGCATTATGATTTTTTTTTCAGTCTGGCCACGCGAATCCTAGACTAGCCCCTGTCAAATAGAACGGAATAACGGCGAAAAAGGTTAGGTAAGAGAAAAATTGATTCACAACGCAGGGTATTTAACCTGCAGTGGTCAAACGATTATTTTTTTGTTCAATGCAAAGAAAAGGCTGTTTGTCTCATCTGTCAAGAGGCGGTGGCGGTATTCAAAAGAATACAATCTGCGCCGACACTATGAATCCCGTCACAAAGACAAGTATGATAACT
>CALSCE010010661.1:9668478-9679855 GCA_943593645.1 Bovichtus variegatus
GGAAAAGTTATGTGGCCCTCACAGGAAAAAGTTTGGGGACCCCTGGTCTAAACCTTGCTGTAATTGTTTTTGTTCATGAATCATCCCTCTACATTGAAACTTACTTTGTAATACGATTTAATGTGCAGCATCAGCTCCACAAGTGTTGCATGATTATCCATGCAGTACATGATACTCCTTTTTTTTTGAAATTTTGTGCCTTTGTGTTTGTCTTCCTCCTCATCCTCCTCTTTCTTCCTGTCACACAAACTGTTGCTGTAGGTCCTGTCCTGAGAGTAAACGATCAGCTCCATCTTGAACTGGGTTCTCAGCATGGATTCAGCGGTGGACTCTTTTCCTTGTTTGATGGCTTCGATCTTTGTCTAGGAGATAAGATTCTGGTCAGTCTGAACACTGCAAGAAAAATTATGCAAATTACATTTTGAGAGACTCATAGAAGATGCCTACTTTGGCTATTTTGATGAGGTTGGGAAATCCAATGAAGCTACTTTGGGCCAGCTGTATGAACACCTTCCTAACAGCGTCTGGAGGAAGTGGAAAAACAAGAAGATACAGCAGCTTGATCTCAACTCGATTACTGGATAAATCTGTCATACAGTCAACCATATACCTCCTATATCCTTGAGTTTCTTGACAGCTGGTTCTTCCAGCTGTTTGATCTGGTCCTTGACCATGACCTCAAAGGTCTTGTAGTTGATAAAGCCCGGCAGTTCCCTCCCACGGTATGTCTCTTCATATTCCTCCACCTCCTTCTCAATCCTCTTGTTAACTGCAACCCACAAACGGATATTTCAGAGTCCTGCTGATGGACAACTGCAGACCGGATCAAAAAATGTCACACTCACACTTTTCTCCTGAGTAATCCAGTTGGGCATTCCACTTCCCAAACTCTCTTCTGAGATTAGAGAAGACATTTAACTTGTGTCCACATTTGAGTTCCTCTCCTGTAGTCAGACTGATGGCATCCTGAGTGAATGCCGTCACTTTCTGTAGCGCACACACACACATGACAAAGACAAATTCATACATGGTGGTGAGCATTTGTCTTTGTAGCCAAGTGAGTGTTATGTAGAGTGAGGGAGCTCACGTCAATGAGGAAGAAGAGTTTTTCGGCTGCGTCAGATGGGGGCCCATTTCCATATGTATCCAGCTCGGCCTGAGTCTGTGCCAGTTTCTCCTCTACCTGCTCTTCCAGTCGAGGCAGAGATCTCTGCAGATCACACATGGGTCAAAACTTTAACAACGAACGTAAGCAAAGCAACGTATAGGTAACTCAATTTAACAGAGTGAGAATTCACCTCAATGTGATGCACCAGCTCGAGTGTGAGTTTCTCAGCCAGTTTAGGAACAGTAGCCTGGCCCTCTGTGTAGAGAGTGCTAGAGCAACGAATAAAAGGCTACTGAGTACAGGGCATATTACACAACACAGCATTCAAATTTCACCATGAGAATATTTGTTAAAACTACCCCAAAGGAATGAACTTACTGGAAAATCAAATGATCGCTGAAGAAGGCTTTCTCTCTTTCTATTGCTTCAGCAAGAGACACCTTATCCGTGATCTCCTTCTGACCCCTGCACTTGACGATCATGTAGCCTTTCTTCAGGTGGATGACCTCATTATTAACAATTTCAACCACCATCTCTTCTGTGCCTTTGTCCACCAGGTCAGGCTTGGTCAAGATACCTGAGAGAGAGAGAAGGACAAGCAGAGAATGAACTATCTAACAGTCAAGTAATCTGACCATCAGTCTTTTTCTAAAATCAGTTCTGTCTACCCAAAGTCCTCTCTCCTTCAGGATCCACCTCCTGCGCCATCTTCAAAGCCTCTGTAGTTGCTATGTCCACGTTGCATGGAACGACCACCAAGCTGATGGTTTCTTGCTTTGTGATGAACTTCTGGATCAGCCTCTTGATCTGAAAGTAATAATTCATATTGTACATGAAGTTATTTTTTAAAGCTTGCTGTTCCAATTATAGCCAGCTACAAAACTTGTATTTGTTTAACCCCTCAGTTTGAACTGGCACAGTTGCTAAGATCTGTAAGACTGCTTATGTAACTTCATAAAAGCAGCACAACAGCCAACCTTAACAATTCTAGACATATTTCTAAATGATCATGCCTCGCAAAAATACTAGAATCTCTAGTGAATAAGCATCTTAAATCATTCCTCTCAGCAAATTATATTCTAAGCATACGTCAAGCTCTTTTTATGGATCTTTCAAAGGCATTAGATAACGTTGATCATGCGTGATTTTATAGTATCGGATTTAATGATATTCAGTGTTACCTCATGACCAGACATCAGTGTGTGGCTATGTTTAAAACATTCTTTTAAATCTAAATTTGTGTAAATTGTGAAAGGTGTTTTTATGCTGATGATCTATTGTGTACTGTAATGCGAATGTTGTACATTCTGCTGTTAAGTCCCTTCAGCGCTGCTGATTTCCAAGTTGCTCTTAATAACCATAAATTAGTGCTTAATGCAGATCAAACAAAATTCATGCTTTTCACAAGAGCAAAAAATATGAATTCTGACAATCTCATAATGTCTTGTAAGAATGGTACAAATATTAAAAGAATCACGGTAACTTTTAAATACCATGGGACTAAACTTGTGAGCATGTTGAGGGAAAGAAATGGTTTCTTCTATAGGAACAAGACATGTTTTCTTCTGCGTTGTAAAAGGACGTTTATTGAGGCAACTTTTTTTAGCAGACTTGGATTATGGTGACATTTTGAACATGCATTCTCTGAAGCCCCTGGATGTTGTTTATCACTCTGCACTAAGATTTATTACTGGAGATGATTATAATAATTATCTTTGTGAGCTGCATTTTTACTCCCTTGCATTGCTTTGTTGTTGTCTTTTAATGTGGGCCCTTATCGAACACACTCAAATGACTGGATTATATTGCAGGTGTTAATATAATTATTATATTTACTGAGCTTGGAAAATCTCCTAAAAAAAAAAGACCCTTGCAAAACTTTTTTTACACTTGAAAGAAAACATTAAGGATTTAAAATAAGATTATCCTGGCAAAACTTTGTTTTAACCTGTTCCTAAGTGAGAAAATATTTTGATCAGACTTAGAAAATGGATCACCAGAATTGTTTTTTTGCTCACTTGCCTCCCAGGGTTTTTGTAAAATAATCCACAGACTTCACTGTTAATATTTTTCTTTGGGGACACTGAACTAGCATACCTGATCTCCAATGTTCACATCTTGTCCCTTTACTGCCACCCTGGCGATGCCGGGCAGGTCAATGAGCGTCAGGTCTGGAACATCAGGAGAGCCGATCTCCAGACTGATGAGCTCATCACTGATCCCCACCCCGACCCCGGCTATTTCATCCTGAGCTGGAGAGAGAAGACATGATGTATAATCATAACAAAGGATGGATGTGATTATCACTGAAACCTAAAATAATGTCAGTAGCTCCATCAATACTTGGCTTTTGATAGTGACATTTAGGAACGCTGTATACTGCACCTTCTCTAATGTTTTCCTCCACTTCTGAAGGGTCGTCTAGTTCTTTCACAATGTGCTGGTAGCTTATCTTCCCGTACCACAGCTCTCCTTCTTTCCTTCTCTTCATCTTCAGCTCGAGAGGACATCTTGTCACAATGCCTGCATTTGTGAAGAGTGAATGATAATGAGGGGAAAAAGTGAAATCCAGTGTGCTTGGTGAAAATATGAAAAGCAATAGGCTATCTTAGATAACACTGATATCATCTTTATACAAGTGGGATTAATATTACATCTTCAAAATATGTTTCATGCATAATACATATGCTAGAGAAGTTGTTTGTTTTCACAAGAGGAAAAAATTGTTTCCTCTTGTGTCTTTATTTGGACTTCCTGTCTGTGTGTAATCACCCTGCCAACCTGGTGTCATTACCTGCTTCTCCTGTCTATCATTAGAGTCTGTGTATATATACTTCTCTTGTTTCATTGTTCCTTGCGGTTCGTTGTCTATGACTCCCATGTCGTCGTTCCTCGTACCAGCCTGGTTTGAGTTTCAGTTTTTGCCTTTTGCCTGTTTGTGTAAGCTTTTATAATAAAGCTCTCTTTTTGTTAAACCACCGTGTCATCTGCGTTTGGGTCCTTCCCGTTACCTAACTTCCTTGTCAGAAGGCCAACACCGGTGTCAACATTTTCTTGCCAAAATCCATGACTGAAAGGGTCATTAAATAAAATGCATTATTATTATTATTATTATTATTATTATTATTATTATTATTATTATGTGAAGCTCAATTTTTTGTGTTTTAGCATTCTTTTTTCCTGGCATTTATTGTTGTAGCCAACAAGTTGGCATTTGCTAGTTTAACCTTAAACCACCTATGAAGTGTTTTGAGATTCACATCTCCTGAGTCATGCTCACAGGAATGCCCCATGGCCAAAAAATAAGCCAGCCAAGCTTAATATTGTGTGTGGTACTGATGGTCTTACTGTTGTTACCTTTTTTTTTTATAAATGTTCTTTTCCTTTTCTTAATTTTACCAATGGCACTTATGAACCGTAACTATCCAATAACTTGGATAGGGAAAAACACAAAGCGACTTTTAAGGTTGTAGGCCTACATCCCTAATTTTGTAGTGGATAGATAGGGATAGAAAGAAGGAAAACGTATATATTTTGTATTTCTTTGAATATAACTTACCACTTCCTCTCGGCAGAGACACCCCTGACAGCGCCTCCAACACGGAGCTCTTCCCCGAGCTTTGGTCTCCAATGACGGCGATAGCAGGCAGCGCCAAGTCCTTCTCTACTCCCAGAGAGCGAAGAGAGTCTATGAGGTCAATGCAGGGACGCACCTTCTCCTCGTAATGCTGGTTCAGAGTGTTCATGGTGACGACTTCTTCAATCCTGTAAATGAATTATTTATTTGTTTTAATTATTATTTTTGCCCGGTACAAGTCTACAGTAGCAGCTACTCTGATGCCGAAACTCGAGTGAGGCAGAAACTAACTGCGGATACTTCAAGGATGCAGCGGATCGAGGAAATGAAAGTTAAATTAGGTTTCGTTTACCAGCTTGACTTTCATCTATTGTGCTGTTATGGGGCGGATTCTGCACGCACAAAATATTCCACAATATAATTTACATTTGATTGGAAAAACAAACAAAAAAAAGCTCCATAGTGCAGTCTGCCTTAGCATTCACCAGCCTCAGCCCACTAGCATCTTTGTTTTTAGTTTGGTACACACCTGGTGTTCTTAATATGCAAAGAAACTTTTTTTTTTTTTTTTAACTGTTAAAATATTTGAATAGTCTAAAAGGTATGCTTTAATTTAACAGGCGCTTGAGGCAATTCTCAAGGGAGACTCTTTGTGTTCATGCCAGAGTCCTTTTGAAGCAAGGACTCTGTCTTCTCCTGGTCCTGAAGCATCTGCAGCATCTCCCTCTGCAGCTGGACGGCAGACTCCTGCATCATATGGTAGATGGTCACCAGCGGGACCTGGTCAGCCGGACGCTGGCCAGCCATCTGTGGTCTGTAGACGACAAAGCAGGGGTGTTGCACAATGCTACTATCTGCATCTGCTCATGTCACAAAATATCTGTATTTGTATTATACCATCTGTAGACATGGTTTATATCGGAAGTTGTTAGAAACAATCTACTTTGGGATCTATGGTAGCTCAGCAGGTAGAGCGGGGTGGCCCATGTACTAAGGCTAAGTAGCTGCCACAGGTTCAAATACAAACCTTGACCCTTTGCTGCATGTTGTCCCCCCTCTGTCACCCTTTACTGTCTCTGTCCAGAAGTACCATATAATCAAGGGAAAACACACCTACCAAAAATAATCTTTAAATGATCTACTTTGCTTTATTTTGAGCATGAATTATTTTCTCTTTGCTTAAAGTTTAGCATATTTGCATCATGAAAATCATGCAATTCTAGCAGTTCCTGTTTGCGTCATACAGAAAACTTTCATCTGGATTTCTCTGACAGTGAATAAAATATCTGAATATCATGATCTAAAGAAGTTATAAAAAGGCAAAAAAGAATTTCTAAATGGATTCATGGAGGTCTATCCTTGATGGACACCACTGTAAAGAATGAATTTCGCTGGTTGTCTCAATCGAGAGACAGGTCGGGGGGAGTAGCAGGGTGCAGCAATATTACTGCAAAAATCTTTTTCCGTATCCATATCGTTGGGAAATCCAACACGGATGCTCTGTGCCTTGAATTAAACATCCTCAGAAAAAAGGGGTAATTTCTTATTATGCCATTGTTTTTGAAAACAACATCACTAAAAGTGAAGCTGCAGACTCATCATGTTACCCACAATACCTTATAAAACTCTAAATGAATAATGATGAGTATTTATCATTGAGTGATTTAATCCGCACACCTGGTGTATGTAGTGTGCTCAGGTGATCTATCTCCTGCTTGGATCGGATGATTTGGCCATGATGTCTGCTCGGATGCTGTTGTTGTGACTTGACTGCTGTCGCCCCCTGCTGGTCACTCTGGAGGCTGCACCACACCGTGAAAGCTTCACTTCAGGTGCTCACGGAAATGCTTGCACTAGTAAGAGTCAGCGGATAAAGCGGCTGGTGCCATGAAAGCAGAGCGTGTAGTAAGCGTTAATAAGTGACCGTAAAAACGGCACAGTACTTTCAAATTGAAGGCCCAAGTCATTGTTTGACATATAAATGACTTATTGTTATTTGTGTGAGTGTGTGTGTGTGTTGTTATTCTCATGTTTTAGCTACATTAAAACTACAGATGCATCTATTTTTCTCACAGACCTGAGCGTATCTGGTAACATAGGCTACACAACATTGGCAAAGTATAAAATGACTTGTCGTTGCAGTCTAATGTCAAAGCAAATTGTTTCTGCAAACTTGCCTTCTTGAGTTTCTTGATGGGAGACTCTTCAAAAAGCTTTTTGACCTGGAAGTTTGCACTGATGAAATGTATTTGTTTTGCTCTGTGTTAACTAGAATTTATATTGAAATCAACCAAATAAATTCATTCTATGATTAAATCAATTTTTAAAAAGTAGTTTTTCCAAATCATTGAATTCCACTTGAAAGTTGAATTGGCACTGCTACTAAGCTAGTTATGTTAGCTTTAGCAGGTGATTAAAACATTATTATTATTTTTTACCAAAGATAATATTTATCATCAAAATGAATGTAGCCTTTACTTTTCAATTACTAACAGACATTTTCACAGAGTTTGAACAATTTTGTGTCATGATTAAATTTGATATGGTAAGACAGATGTCAAATCAAAAGACTCCGGTCTAAACTCAATTCTTATGCAATATGTAGTTACCTTTTGGCTTAGTAGGGTAGAACTCCTCAATGTTCTCGTTAACTGCTATATGAATTTATTAAGTAAGCAGTAAGTCCTCCACAAACAGGGAGTTTTACGATTCGCTGCAGCTACTTATGTTTAGCTGTAGCTCATTGGGAACTACGAGTCCCAGTTTGTTTTCTTTAGGCTGATACTGTCGACATGCAGATCGATGGACTCTTTAAACAGTATGTTTGTCACTTTACAGTTTGTTCAGTTATCTGTGTGGCAGTTATCTGTTTGTTCAGTTATCTGTGTGGAAGAGTGCTGGGTTGGATACATAGTTACATAAGATTAGGTTTTACGTTACTTGGAAATAACTCATTCAACATGAAAAAAAGCACAAAAAAATAACTAAAGAAATCTTAGTTATCCAAGACCAAAACAACAAATTAGTAGACTCATTGACTGAGAGGGGGTAGACCTAAGAGAAACTAACTAATTTTTCTCAGTTAGATGTACATTTTCACACAGAGCAGGGGAATATACTTGAGCCCCCGCATGCAGAACAGGTTATTTATGGCCAAATTTGTGCATCTTTATTAGCAATGAATGCCTGTAAAATATCTAATTGCAAGTGCCAGTATAAGGACCCGTACACATTTATCATGGATGTCAGACTATTATACATACAAGGATGTTCAATCTGCTTTATTACACTGATGAAAGCCACATGCTTAGGAGGTCAAGAAACAGGGTTGCACAAGTCATATTAATGTAAACAAACAGCAACCGGGCATTATCCTTAGAATATTACTATACATGAACTGCACAGATTTGTTTTATTTATACAAAACTGAATTGTGATTTTAAAGTCAACAAAAGCTCATTATTGGTTATGTACAGATGAGCCCGCTATTAACTATTCGTCTATTATCACCGTGGTACAGATGTGCCTTTTTTGCTGGGCTTTAGCAGTGTAAATGGATACTCTGGACATGCTTTAGAGAGGTATAACTCATGTGTTTATAAGTAAACCGTCATCTGAGGATAGAAAACAGTCACAGTAATTTGTAGCAGGAGCTGCCACTTGTAAACAATGAGGGAGACGATCTCCCTCTTTACATTTCTCACATGAAGTGTGATGTTGTCTGTGCAGATGCAACAAAGAAGTGAAAACCATGGGAACAGAAACAACATGCTGCAATGGTTGCATACTTTTGTTTTCAGCAAAGTTAACAGTTATTGCTGCTATTCATTTCTGACAGGATCAATGTCAGACATGAGTTGGAATGTATTTGTTCTAACAAATACAACACACACATACAGCTAAATTATTGTCTGAATCTGAATACCCATTATCAAAATAAAGTTCCAGTTAGATTAGAAAAAAGGACATACATGTAATAATACGGATCTAAATAAACTTTCCGTAATGAGTCAGGGCAGTATGATTTTTGTAAACTTTCAGAGATAAAATGTTTGTTTTTTTCTACTAGTTTCACAGAGAGCATATTAGCACACATACGACATCATGCACTGAGTTGACACCGTTTTCCAAACTTGAAGAATTATACAAACATAGAGCACTTTCCCCTTGCCTAGCAGTGCAAACCAGTTTGAAAAAGACATCCTGTTGTAACAGTGAATGTCAATTACCAAGAACACAGAGAGAGAGAGAGAGAGAGAGAGAGAGAGAGAGAGAGACTGTTACTTATGAAACTACAAGAAATACTACAAGAAACTACAAGAAATACAACATTTAGCAAACAACACATCTGACAGAGAAAGAGTAAAATACTATATCTAATCATTTTGTACAATACCCAACAACACTTGTATATACAATGGGTGTACTTTGACACCTTAAATGCCTTTTTGACCATCTTCTTTTGTTTTTCGACAAACTTTCCTCCTCTCTGATCACCCCTGATTGCCCTAGTTTAAAAGCGCCACTCACAAATCGAAAAGACACGGCTACATTTGATTGGAGTAGGAGGTGGGCTCTGCCACCTGGCTGTATTCAGAGGGCTGGTCGAAGTTTCCCTGGGTGTTGTAGCTCCCTGACTGCTCAAAGCTTCCCTGGTTGTAGGGCTGCTGGTCAAAGGTGCCGGACTGTTTCTCAGATGCCCCGCCTGCTAACCTCGAAGCACCCTTGTGCCAACCGGTCTCCTTAAAGACAAACCAGATGTTCCCAGCCCATAGAACAAAGTTGAGGAACCCAAAAACCTTGAGAAAAAAAGAATACAAGACAAATTAGAAATTTAAAACAGTGATCCGCATTCATCATTTTGTTGTATTTTTATATCTTTACTTTCATTGTTCTGGTCTCTATTATTTTTTTATACTTTCATGTAGAAACTTTCAATATAAAACATTTTTTTTTAATATTAAATTTTTTTCCTCTTCAACCTCCTTCAACTTCACCTGACAATTCAACTGCTTTCAGTTGTTACACATCAAGTACCATTTTAACTGCATTCATCCCTTTCTCTTCAACTGACATTTCATCTCCTTCCAACTTCTATTTATATTTTATATATTTCCCTTTTTAATATATTTATATATGCTACAATAAAGCATTTCATCAATGCTTATACTTCGACACAACAAAAAAACTTCGTCGGCTCCCACAATTCACACCAGCTGCTTTCAGTACGAACACTTCAGCGGACATCTTCTTTTAGTTAGTACTCAAACCTCCTACTCAATTCATCACTTACACTTCACTTTAACTGAAACTTCAACTGCCCTCAGCGCTTACACTTTGAAACTTTAAGTTCTTTCAGCACTTTTAGTGTCTCTATTTTGACTGACACTTGAACTACAACTGTATCAGTATTTCAACTATTTAAAATGTTTCAACTGCTTAATTTCAGCAGCAAAGAACGCACACATTTTCTTCAGAAATTTGCCCCTTTTGAGGTTATTTATTTATTCATCCCCAGTGTTTGTGACACACATCCTGTGAACCTACCACTGAGGTATTGAGTCCCGACCAGCGTGCTCCATGCACAGAGCCACACTTGTTGGTCTGGACTTTGCATGCAGAGATGAGGAGCTGCACCTCATCTGGATCAGTGGCCATTTTCACGTCAGACAGAGCCTTGGCCCAAGCAGAGGAGCTGACCAGCCACATGAAGGAGAACACCACTGTCACGACAAAGTCCTGAAGGCGTGTAAGGGACAAGAGACAGGGTCAAGCTCGAGAAACCATAAAACTAATTTGTCACTACTTTGTGAAAGCAATGGTTGAATAATGTGCGCTTAGCTTTACGATTGCTTAGGCAGAGGGCAGAGTCAGTATAAGATGGAAACAGAGGTATAGAGTTAAAACTAAAAACTGAAAATGTCCTCGGCCCGCTGTACTCACAATGAGAGGTCCTCGGTTGTTTTCCCGGTACTTGTTCTGAAAGAAGATGTAGACAATGGTGGCCATCAGGGAATACAGGAAGGCAAAGACGGCAATGGTGACGAAGAACTCTGCAGACGACGAGTAGTCTCCGATGAGGAACACGCGCTCACTCCTAATGCCCTCACACACGGGCGCTTCAAAGGACACCTGGTGCAACCTGATAGACACAGAAGGAGGCACAGGGGTCAAGTCCTACTCACTACACAAAAGGGTTTCTATAAGTCTTAGTTAATGATGACACAGCAATTCATTTGTCTTCCCTGTCTTTAACTTTTGTCTCACATCCTCTGACTATTAACATAATACATCAAGCAGTTGGTGAAGACTGGAGGCAATGATTACAGTATGTTTACAGATAATACCCGTAAGTTCATATTTGTATTTGTTTCTTTACAAATTGCTGTAGGGATGCACCGATTGACTGAACACCAGTCGAAACCGGCAAATTCACACACACGTGCCGCTTAATGGTTTTACTTTAATAGTTTCTATTGTTTTGTTTTTAAATTTTTGTTTTTATTGAGTCATTAAGTGATTACAGGACAAGTGAGTACATATAAACAGACAAAAGAGAAGATACAAAGTAAGACGAAGGCAAATGACAAAATACCAAGGGGCCCAAAGTCAACTGAGGAATACAACATGGGTTCGGACTGATGGGTGTGTGTGTGTGTGTGTGTGTGTGTGTGTGTGTGTGTGTGTGTGTG
>CALSCE010010661.1:9679865-9695614 GCA_943593645.1 Bovichtus variegatus
TGTGTGTGTGTGTGTGTGTGTGTGTGTGTGTGTGTGTGTGTGTGTGTTAAGAATAATGGGTGTGTGAGAGGTGTAGAATGAGGCTATGGAGTAATGCAAGACATGTAGATAAATCTCTACTCTTGAAAACACATATACTGTACATACATTTTGTTTTCTGTTGATGAGAGTGATCCAGAGAAAGGAAAAAAACAAAATAAATAAATAAAGAATTCATGGATCATTTATAAGCGTGTGGGTGTCGGGTGTGTGTGTGTGTGTGTGAGGGGGAGGAGAGAGAGACGCAGCGTCAGCAGGGCAGGCCCCAGATCAGACCACCAAGGTGACATTTATACAACTTCTTTTTTTTTTTTTTTCATGTGTGGACGTTCTTCAGTTCTTTAAAGTGTTTTCTTCTGAGAAAGTAAAACATGTTAGATAAAGTGGGCTATTCATTTTCAGTTGGATTTTATTTGTCCTGAAACCTGGAGCACTTTTAATTTGAGAAGTGTTTGTCTGAGAACGAGAGGAGGTCCTTTAATTTAGTGCTGTTTTGGAGAAAATGTAAGTTATTTAATAGTCAATGTTTTATTATGAACATACAGTTGAATTTCAATTTTACATGAAAGAAATGTTACAAAAAATGTGTTTCCTGTCAATTTGAACTCTTAGAAAGAAAGAAAATTGGAATCGGGTGCATCTCTCATTATATGCATTGCAATTCTATTAACTTTCGGGAAATGAACGCCTCTTACAGTAATCTAATTCAAGTCAGAAAAAAAGGCATATTGTCTTATTTGCCGCAAATGGTGTCTTGCAATACCGATAGTTTCAGTTTGATCTGCTGCTTTTAAAGATACAGTTCCACCTACCTGTGTATACACCTTCAGTGTTATTTTTGAATTCACTAACCTCCTACATTATGTCACAGACCTGCAGATATCTGTCTGCAGCGTGTTGCCAATCTGAAAGTCACCACATTGCTTTTAAATATATTACCTATGTTTGCTAAAGCGTCATTTTTACATAAAGGAAAAATCTTTATGCTGATTTAGGCAGACTTTGAATGATGAATGCTTCACAATGAATGAAGCCCACTCACCTGAAAGGATAAGCAAAGTCGATGCCAATGCTGAGGTTGCTTCTGGCCTTCTCCATGCAGTCCACACTAACCCGCAGCTGCCCGGAGTAGCCCCCACATGTTGCAAACGCAAAAATGGCAAAGAGCTGCACAAAGAAAGAAAAAACAATAAAAATCAGATGCCAATAGACATGGATATGGGACCTACAAACTACTGAGAATTAGATTTATTTCTCTTTTTGGCCACAAGTAATAATTATGTTATCTCTCTATCAACGGTTTTACTAAACTGGTACTTACTAGACACTGTTTGACATGTATTGGAAACTACATTTACAGCTCTTTCAAAAACAGCAACAGAGTTGCTTAGTTATAGAAACCTTACACAATTTGACCCAATGTTAATATAGTAAATTGATTAGTGCAGCAGTAAGAACATATCAGTTGAGTTTTACCCCTCGAAACTGAGCGACAGGAAACATTAAAACTGTAGCTGCAATACATTTCTAGTAACAAATCCCAAGTTGCGAAGTCCTACCATTTAAACATTTTGCTCACGGACATCTCAACAATTTCTCTGCCGTGAAGCCAATTTAACACCAGCTGATAACATTTAGGCCACATCAGCACATGGACTACAACAGCTGCAGTGAGTGCGTGGGCTGAGCTGAATAAGGACAGACCGAGTCTCAGAGTCGAGAGGAAGAGATCACTGTTTGTGCTCCCTCCTCTGGCACCTGATGATGACTTCTCCACGAGGCTATATATATATATATATATATATATATATATATGAATGGCAAATGGGTGGAAAATAATAAGTATTGCTGCTTTTATGTGTATAAAGCCAACCATTTTGTTCCTTATTATTATGTAATGAGTTCAAAGCAGTGGGTTAAGCATAGCTCTGTACATATTTTTTCACATTACTTTTTTATATTCTTATTGTATTTATTTATGGTATATATAGTATATAATAGTTTTTATAATAATCTTTTATTATAATTTTTTTTTTTTTTTTTTTAATATGTGCTCGTTTTTTTATTTTCAAGTCTCTTACTGTGTTTATGATCCACCATTATACACCAAAGCAAGTTTTATGGGAATTCTGAGTCTGATTCTGAAAACAAGCTTTAGCGACCGTTGTGATACTAAGGTTGTGCTACTAAGGTTGTGCTATGTAAAACATAACCTTTACCTTTACTCTTCAATGGAAACCACCTATGGTAATGGCATGTCTTTCATTTGTTCTGTATTCGAATACATACATCTTGTGTCCACACACACTCCTCATTTCTCAATTTCCAAAATCACAAAAACTCACACTAACCCCTTTGTGCCTGTGTCAAAACAATGCACTCTTCTCTAAACACTACACTTGAGAAAATGCATTTTATTCAATGAGTTAGTAAAAGTATATTGGCATTCTTTCACTTCCTACAGATACAGTCCACTCTCACTGCTGCGATTAAATGAAGTTGTCGCCTCTGCTGCACACTGTAACAATACTGTGGCCCAAAGAGACGTAACTGTGGACTTTGCTTGCCTCCTGTTAACAAAGGAGAGATAATAAGCTCTTCACTCACTTTGCTGTAAAAGTCATGAGTAGTTTCAATGACATGAAGTACAGCAGTTTTGTGTCAGCAATTGCTAAAAAAAACACAAAAGGCAAGAGGCGAGGCCTTTCTGTACATTATTTCTTTAAACTGATGCAGGCAACTGTTATAAACTTATGGGTCCAACTGAATGAAGGGACTGACACAATTTGATTAGTAAAATTTACTTCATTTTAATTTAAGTACATTCTCTGATTTTGCCTCTAAACGTATATCTACAGTGGTGGCCATGTTTGTTCTCAGGATTGCGCTGAGAAGTCTATGTGACTGAGTCACCTTGAAAATGTCAACTTCAGGTGCCCTTTCACTGTATTCTGTAGAAAAACACATTTCTCGGATTTACTCCCCCTCCAATAGTGTTTCCCCATAGTTATGCCACCCATAGGGAGGGCTAGGGCTACGGTTAGTAGTTACTAGTTAAGGTTAAAGTTAGAGGAAACACAAATAGATGGGAAAACAGAAGTTGACACAGCAACGGATTTTCTGGAACTTTTTGAATCAACTATTGAGATCCACTTCAAACAGGTAAATTCGCCAGTGGCAAATATCTGCCATAATATATATGTTAAGGTAGAAACAATAAAAGACTGGTGAGGCTAGGTAAGAGATATGAGACTAAATAAGGAGTCAATAAGCACAATGGACTGTTGGGAGCACTACTGCCAGTACAGACAGCTGACGGGTTTCCATGTCTTGTGAGTTAAAACTGAAGGACTGGAACCAAAGTCCGGATTAGCCAGATAAACAGCCTTCTCGCTATAATCATCAAACATGAACATGCAGCAAACACATAATCACAGACACACACACACACACACACACACACACACACACACACACCCTCTGTCCTTAATATGCTCTCTCTCTCAGCCCAGTTTTCCTTATAAAGCTCCAATGGCCTGAAGACTTCTCACAACCGTGATCACCATAATCAGACCTGACGCCTGGTTAGCACGAGCCTCTCCTCTCCCATGTTACAGGCAGCTGGACGTGCAGCTTGCCAGCAGCTGGAGAGGAGATATCGCTTGAGTTTAAATGCCCCTCAGCCTCTGGAGGGCGCTATGTAATAGGCTTCAGCATTATTAGATCATTCAGCCGCACTTCCCACACTCATTCTGGCAATAGCTGTCAGCATGTTAGTGAAGTACAAAGACATTAAGTGTGTGCATGTTTGTCTCAAGCATGTGTTTGCGTTCACAATGTATAAATATGCACTAAGCAGAACAGCGTTTACTAAGCATGTGCAATAAATGTGAGGATGCATCTCATCTGAAATATATTAGCAGGTGGTTTATGCGACCTCGTAGATAAATGCCGGTATTGAGGACAAACTATCCATGAGATCTCCCTGTAGAGCACATTCAAGTGCATTGACTACTTGTTATTTTCTAATGAATGCAACCTAAAAGGGGGATTAAAATCAAAGGCACAAATACAACAGAGATCTCAACAGATATAAAAAAGGGATCCGTGTTTATTATTCAAACTTTTCAATAGTGTTTGTCTTCACATTAAGGCTAGGTAGTTGTTACCGTGGTTACCGAATATTTTGAACCGCTAACAGGGGCGTAATTGCACAATTCTCGGTGATGCTTTGCGAGGATGACCTTGGTCACGAAGGGCTGAGCTTGGTGTGGCTGGGTGAGGTCAGCTCAGATCAGCGGACTCGAATTTCCACTTGTTTCCTGCAGTTTCAGGCCTCAGGTGGAGGCTGAATGATGCTTTACCTGGCTGTCATGGTGCACAGCTGGAACCTCTGCAGGGAATTCCTCTACTGAAGTTTTTTTAAGTGATTCACTCTTTAGCTTTGGTTGGTTTTGAGGCAAGATGAGGCCACAAACAAACACAGAGAAAAGGGCTCATACGTCTGCACACAGCCTTAACACATTCACATATGCAGCTAAGGCACACACTTATATGAGCAAACAAATGGTAGAAGAAAAGTGACCAGAAGAGCGAGAGAATAAACACTCCCTTCTAATTACATTACATTACAAACCCCCAGATAAACATCTCTCTCTCTCTCTCTCTCTCTCTGTCTCTCTCTCTCTCTCTGTATGTCTATATACTCTCTTGCTCTCTCCTGCAGCTGCCTCCTCTCCCTGTGATTTTCGGCTCGGGTTTAGCCCCTCTTATTTCTGGCTGGGGCCTTTGAACAGGAGAGCGTGGCATTGTGAAAGGAGGGTGGGTGCTAAGCCCCGCGCCCCGTGTGTTTATCTGCCTCTCCCAGCTGGGCTCCTCGGGGAACAAGAGATAGAGAGAGAGAGAGAGAGAGAGAGAGAGAGAGAGAGAGAGAGAAAGAGAGAGAGAGAGAACAGAGAGAGAGAAACCAGGGTACAGGAATGAAACATTGCAAACAAAGCCCTGAAACGTCTCCCTGTTTGCCCCCTTCTCAACTGACCTACATGGCATACACGATCACAGAACTGTGAAGACAAGGTACATTTGCACTTCAATTAAAGGTTTAAAAATCAAAACAATTTGTGACTTTATCTACAGATTTAGGTGAGTGGATGTGGATAAGAGTGCAAAGATTCCGTCTGAGGAGACTTAAATGCTGCTTGAGCGGGGTTGGAGGCTCAAATGAAGACATGAATGAAAACTGTGGAAGAGCGGAGGCTGGCTGAGGATTATGAAACTGATCCACAGGCTTCAGGGCTTTACCACCAGCAATCAGACCTACTGTCCAATACAAACAGCCCTCCATTGTGAAGAACAGGCAGGAGTAATAGGGGAAATTAAGTGGGCAGAAAGACAGAGTATTTAAGGAATGGTGGCTTGGTACAATGAGGAACATTTGATCGTAAAATAAATGAGAATAAGAGGGAGTGATAAACGTGGCAGAGGAAGCGATGAAGGTAGAGCCGAGCAGGCAGGTGAGGATCATGAGCTAAAAGATGCTTTTGCTGATGAGGTGCACTTGATATTTTCGCAAACAAAAAAAAGATGCCACACACACGCACCCGCATGCTGTCCACCTGCTCTATTCAAGTCGATAGGAATCATTGCGGTGTTAAGTGGCTGCCTCAGGAGGAGAGAACCGCCTCGGCTGTTCAGCCCCTCTCCCTGCCTGACTGAGAGGGAAAATATCTAGGACACTCTTTATGAAGACAGAAAGAGAAAGATGGAACAGAGAGTGACACAGAGAGGCACATCTCTTTCAAATAGCTTATCCTCTACTATACTATACTATCATTTTAAATCTCTTAAAAAACGACACAAGCCAACCGTATAGAGTGCGTGGTTTAAAAAGGGAGCAGACAAGAATACGCATCGGGGCAAATTATTTTGTTGAGGCACCACTAGGTTTGGATCTTGTTTAGCTCCAAAAGCTTTCCAAATAAACTTCAATTTTACATGAACTGACTCAAAGTAAGCACAGAAATGAGCCCCCTGGATTAGTTTGAGTAGCTAAGAGTGCTGCAGGGATGACGTAGACCAACCCAAACATTAACCCAAGCTAGCATCGCCCTGGTTCCCTTGACAAAAAGCCAATGGGATTGTTGCATTGAATTTCCTCCTCGCGTTATCATTTCTCTTCTGCTTTGGTGCACTTCTTAGGCAGGTGATCTTAATTCAAGTAATACGCTTCTGTGGATGTAGGAGCCTGTGTCATGTGTGTTCATTCAGCAGTTCCATTCACTTACAGTATATGTGTGCGTGTGTGCATGGCTGCATGTGATCCTCCGAGTGTGTAACGTCTCTGTGCATGTGTGCATTTAGTGTTTAAGAGCCTTGATGTGAGTATGTATGTGAATGTAGAGTAAAAATATATCTTGCTCTCTCCACTCAGGCAGAGGCATTAGCCACAGTCCACACACACACACACACACACACACACACACACACAGTCGCACTTGCTCACACTAATGCAGTCCAGTGTGCAAAACATGAGCAATTTTACGCCAGCTAGTTGAGTACAAAACAAAAGGACAAACGCAGACCAGGAATAGAAGCACAGTGGTGCGAGCAGACTGATGCACATTTAAATTGAACTTTGACATAGTAAGAGTAATGAAGGGATATCCCCCTAACTGACATACTGAAAAAAACAAAAATCTGTGTGATTTTGTTGTTTTTAATTCTCTTTAAATTGTGAAAAAAAAAGAAGGAAATACCATTATATCCTTACGACGAAAAGGTTTTTTCTGCTCATCAAACAGATGTGCTTCAGCCGATGATAATAATCTTGGCTGCTACATTAGTGTGGAAAACCAAACTACTTCAGTGACTGCAGAAGTTACACAAAAGAAGCGACGACCACAAGCCTTCATGTGAAAGCTGTCTGATCCACAGAACAAAAATCAGTAGCTCATTTAGCGCCGGCTAATCCCTTCCTGCGCGGGGAGCGCTTTGTGCCCTGCATAGCCCAGATTCATCTTTCCCACTATCTCTCCGCTCTCTCCTTCTGTAAGCTTCACTGACCACAAGCAGGCAGAACATCTCCATTTTATTTTTGTAACAGTGTCCCTTCTTGGTGCTCCTCTTCTCCCCATGGGGTTTCCATGGCTACTTAGCCCTATGACCTAGCTGGATCCCGGCCCCCTGTGCCCTGCGGGGACAGTCACTGCACTTATTAAGCTGGGGGCATCCAACAACCCCACTGTGTGTGCGTCTGTATTTGTGTATGGTGCTGGGTTTATACATGCGAGGAGGAAATGCCTTCACAAGAATCTAAAGATTATCCAAATTCATGTCAGTCCCTGTGTCTCACTTCTAAAAGGAATACTAGAGTTCCAGGTTAAGGACCTGAGGACATATTACAGAAACGTCTAAGAGTCTAAACTAGGATTTTTCCCAATTTGGTATAACAGAAGCAAATCCTAACTGACTTCCTATCTTGTCTTATTTCATCCTATTTTATCTCATGTTGGGAAATCCTAAACACTCAATCCAATCCTTTTTTTTTCTCATTGAAACATACATTGAAACGTACAAAGAAAACGAGCAGAAACAACGACGGTTCAATTTCAGTTAGTGTTCATTACAATTGGGTCTGTAATGAATTCTCTTTAAAATACATGAACAAAATAAAATGCAGAAATATTACATTTTCATTTCATTTTAATTCAACTACTAGACAAGAATGTTGAGGATTGTTTTGTTTTTTTTTCTTTTTCTATCCTAACCTTTTTCCCACTTTTGGTTTAATCTCAGTTATTATAACAATCACGGTACATAGTAATATAAATACAGTGTGACTTTGTGCCATTTCTATTTGTTCATGCTCTTGTCCGCCTTCATACTGTCTTGACACCTGTGCTCTTCCATGTACTGTGTGTGTGTGGGACGTGTTGTTCGAGTAGACACATCCACCTACAGGAGAAGACAGGCTAACCTTTCCCTGCCTGAGACACAGATGGCGGACCATCGTCTCAGGGTTGAGAGGCCAACGGAGGTCCAGCTCTGACTTGATGGTCGATAAAGGCCGCGTCACATCCAGGAGCTCACCAGCTAGCACAACCCTCTCCCCCAGCTCATGTTAAGACCACATCATTACTGGAATTTGGGCCACTACAGCATTAGAGAAATTGCTTTCTTTCTAACCAAATACTTAATTTACTTTTTTATTTCTTATTTCTCCCGATCAGTTAGTAGAGTCACTAGAAGATTTATTTGAACCTGCATTGGTGCATTGGTTTTTGGTTACTTGGGGGTAGCACAATAAGTTGTAAACACAACACTGACATGTTATCACCTTATATATAGTCGACTGTGGAAGTGGAAGCAAAAAATGTGCTTATTTACACATCCAGCAGAGTCATTTCAGCATTCATTTGTAGTTGTGATTCTCGCCACTTGATGAATTTATGTCCGATGTTCACTCTCCTTTTAACTTCGCTTTGGTCTCTACCAACTCCTGAGAGAGATATCTGGCTCTTTAGCAGCTAAATGTTACACTTAGTCCGCCAGCTAGTTTCTGCTGGAAACATCTGCCTGCTGCATGAACAGGGGTTGAAGAAGGCCGGTGAGACTGAACCAAAACAGTCCAACATTACATTGTTTTCTTTAAAATATGCCTATTTGCGTTGGACTACTTGAAAATGAGCCATTGTCCTAAACATGCACTGATTGTTTCCCAGCGTTGAGCTTCTGAAGCACACACACTGACAGTCAATCATGCTTGTAATGCTGCTTGGAATATCTTTGAGGAGTTATTTCATTAGCATTTCAAACAATAGACAAAAAACATCCATGTGAGGTTTGTGATGAAAAAGAGTTCTCAGGATCACTCAGCTTTAGTAAAATGAAATCACCAGGTTTGACATCCCAATCATTCTTTAAATATCAGATAAATAACAACGCACTTAAACCAAAAAAAAGCATCAAATCAGTTTTTTTTCAGAGCTGAGTGAGGAGGGACCATCAGATATAAAACTTTTAATGATGAGACATTCGAAAATATCAGACTTTCGTAGAGTATACTGACCGACAGATATCAGGTTTGACAGATAGCGCCACTGCCGAGCAATTTGTGACAGCTACTACGGAACGTGTCGTGTTTACAAAAGTCTCATTGTCATGCTCTAATTCATCTGCCTCCGCTAAATAGATGTTGTGACACTGAGATGTTTGTTTAAAGGGGTACTACGCGCTTAGCGCCATCTCTTGAGGCATTTAAAAAAGTTTTACCCAGCCTCGTGTCAAAGTGAACTGGGTGATTTCGGGGCTGAAAAACAGATCTCTGACCTGGCAAGTCTCTTGTGATATCTTTCAGCAGCTGTCGCCAACCTATCTGCATCTCCCTCCTTTCACTTGTTATCCTTTTGTGTACGTGTGTGTGCGTGTGTGTGTGTGTGTGTGTGTGTGTGTGTGTGTGTGTGTGCGCGTGGGCTTATGCTCCTGCACAAACGTTTATCATGAACATTGTGCTGCAATCTGTCAAAACCTATAACACATTACCAAGGTGATAGGTCTATGAAGAAATAACACAAAATGTGACATGAGGAAAGGATGGAGAGAGAAGCACAAAGAGAGAGTGAGAGAAATAACCACGCATCTCATTTTGCCAATCCTGCTGCATTCAGAGTCTGTTTAAAATGTGGTGTATTTTACTCATGTGAGGCTTTGCTGTATTTGCATGACTACAGAGTAATTCTGGCCCATCTCACTCAAGTTCCCAAAGAAAATAAATTCATTCGGCTTAGTGTTTAGGAGATTAGGGTTCCAATCCCATAATGTAATTTCTTTACAATGCAAAACATTTCTGCATTAATCAGAGTAAGAATTTGATTTCATGCTTTCTTGAGACGAACCTAATAATAGGTCTCACATATTTAATTTTACAATGGCCAGCGTATATGCATGGCAGCTTTGACTCCAAGAGCATTTGCCAAGGATATGTAGTGTTCTGGGCTGTAATATAGCATGCAAACTACACATGCACCAGTTTGACTTTCCTTTCATTTCAAGCTACGTTTACAAGAAATAGCAGGAACACACATTTTCCAGCAAGAAAAAGTCAGCCATTAATCATCCAATCTATGTTGGAAAATGGTGAAAAACTACCATCACAATCTCCCAGGGCGCAACGTGACGTCTTAACGTTGCTCAATTTATTGGAGCAATAGTTCTAAACCCCAAGATATTCACTTTACAATGATGCATAACTGAACAAAAAAAGCCTCACATTTGAGAAGCTGGAGCAAGCCTATGTTTGAGATTTTACTTGATAGATGACAAACAATTAATCAATTATCAATTATTGTTGGCGATACATGTTCCGTCACTCAGCTAATCGATTAATCAACAACAATCAATTGCAATTCGGTACTAAATTACATTTTGCTAATACTTGTTGTTAAAGTCTACCAAATAGCCATGAACTCACATTTGTTACACTTTATTCAGTTTCATTTGTTTCTTTTATCTCCAAATTCAGCTGTATTAACCACCATTCAACACTCTGACAGTTGAACATGCACAGAGAGGAATTTTTTATTTTTTGCTTCCCCGTACTCCAACAAATATTTTTCGTAATAAATAATGCTGAGCTGTAATATAGTTCTAGCTCTACCCTGCTCCTTTATTTCAAATCTACAGCTGTGGAGGACGCTGACTTTCGGCCTGGAACATGTGTCTTTAGCCTCAGCCTTTTCTACCTTTGTTTCATTTATTTTTTTGATAGAGAAAGTGTAGAGAGACAGGAAATGATGGTAAAGAGACAAGGGGAAAGACATGTAGCAAATGGTCCATCCTGCTGGGAATTGAGCTGTGGACTCACTGCTCAGGGGACATTTGAGCCCATGTGGAATGTGTTCCTTATCCACTTGGCTATCGGGGCACCGCAAGCCTCAGCCTTGCAGCACGGTGTTATGTATATATGTAGCCATCATCATGTGTATATCCAAAAGTCTTTTACAGCCGTTTTCTTTAAAAAAAACTCATCAGCTCGATACATAAAAAAGTTATGTTAGAAATAGTTTTCTTTTTGTACCCAAGGGTGAAATACAGGGCCCATTGTTGCGAAATTTACTGAGAATTTTAACTGGTGAATTTGCTGGTGTTAACTTTTTGTACTGCTTATGTGCCGTGCGAGAAAGGAAAACCCTGGTGGCATGGCAACAGTAACTAAGGGTAACTTAGTGGTCACGTCAAAGACGCGAACTGGACACTTTCTAAATTTAACATAGATCTACACACAAACATAAACTGTGCTCTGCCCACCCTCTGGCAAACTAAAATGGCGTACAGTAAAGGAGTGAGGATGACATCACAGGACAGTGGGTCAGTCCTGGGTTTTGGATGAGAGTCGGACCCTTACTCATAAATTAGACTCATGATGGACTCCTCATCATCAGCCTGAGTTTGGCTTTAGTACAGGAAGACACTGAGTTGATACAGTACTTGTAACCCCCCACCCGTGTGAGATGATACAACAGCCATGATGATGCACCAGTGCATAAAAAAGGCATGTATATCATTTGCATCATGTGCTCAATCAACTGTACAATTTAGTTCTCTTTCTCCTTCCATCTCTCTCTCTCTCTCTCTCACACACACACACACACACACACACAGTGAAGAGTTTGGGCACATCTCTAAGGACAGCTTCTGCATGAGTTGGTCCACGGTGGACCTTACAGCTGTTTGGAGCGGAATATGCCAGCCACTGACAGTGTGCCAAACAGGCCAAGAGCTACACGCACGCACGCACGCACGCACGCACACACACACACACACACGCGCACACACACACACACACACACACACACCCGTAAAGCCATCCTCTCGAATCTCCTGCAGACATGGCTGATTATTAATTTGCTTCGCCCTTGTGCAGACCCAGCACTGACTGAAGGCGCAGGAAACCTACTAGTCTCTAGTAACTAGTAACTATCTCCACTAAAGTAAACCTTTAAACAACCTTCTGTGTGTCCACATAACCAGTCATCCATACAGTCAAGGCTTCAAATCATTAACAAAGTAAAAGTCAAAAGCAGCCTTAACTACAGCCTTTAATGCCTGAGGACATATAAACAAACCATACTGACAGGCGCGCGTGTGTTTCTACTGGTGTGTTAATGTGGGAAGAAATTCACTGCAGGCCTTTTTGATAATGAAGCATGATTGCCACGGAAAATACAGTGGCTGACATTGTTTTTCACAAGTGATTGCCATGTCAGTCTAACTACAGTACATACCGTAGTACTTAGATATCACTCATATATACACACTACTGTTGGCAGAACTGGTTTCAGGTACTTTGCACCTTTTAAATGGAATTAACTGCAAACTGCTCTCAAACCAGAGTCTCCCATTCCACTTGGAGATTTTAAAGCTTTATTATTTAATGTTTTTAATGATTCCTGTTGCTGTTTTGAAATCCTTGTTATTGTGTGGTTGTGTTGTGTTGTTTCAGTTTTTGGTATTCGTGTTTCTTGTTTCTTGTTCTCAAGTCTCTCTTGGAAAAAAGAGATCTTAAACTCTATGAGTCTGCGCGGTTGAATAAAGATGAATTAAAAAACAAATAAAAGCTTTAGCTGAATGTATGGATGTTTGAAAGGAAGTCGCTGTTTCACTGAAAAAACCCAGTCCAGTATCCCTGGGAATTACATCTATATTAGACTGCATCTCACAATTATGTCCAAATCCAACCTTCAGTGCAGAAAGTGTGTGATGTGACTTTATGTGACAAGGTAAAAAATATTTGACTCTCATGTGGGAGACCGGAGTTTGAGTCCCATTAAAATACCCACAATATTTCCCTAACCTAAACCGTGCATTTTAATTGCCTTACCCTAACCATACCAAACACATAGTTTAGCTAAAAGCTAGAACTTTTAAAAATGTTAGCAAAAATGTCGCCATTGGAATAATCTGGGGTTTTGCAGAATTGTCCAATAATATCAACAGCAGAACTGAGCTGGAGTCAGAGATGGGCCAAATGAGGGCAAACAGTACAGTTACATCATATACACTCCAGACGAAGGCTGAAAAAGAAATCAATCCGAGACCAACAGAGGCTTTGAGGGAGATTCCTTTCCTCTCTGGTATTAGAGAGGTACACCCTAACAACACAACTACACTAACACTGTTGCTGCTGCAGAAGAAAGAAGAAAATCAAAAATACCCGGTTCATAATTTGAATTGTTTCCATTTTTTTATAAGTTGGAAAAGTTTCCCTCTTTTCAGTAAGGTGAACGAAAACAAAGAAGGCACAGCAAGGAAAAGGTCACTTTTGTAACAGTGTCATGAAGGTGTGGTGGTAACCTACCCTGCACAGCTTTGTGTGTGTGTGCGTGTGTGTGTGTGTGTGTGTGTGTGTGTGTGTGTAGGGGGGAGGGGGAAAATGTCAAATGTATTAAAGCTTGCATGGGATCGCTTACATCTGTGTGAACAGCAGGTGATCCTTGGATCAATACAGTTGTTACAGGACGGTGTGCAGTCATGCTCACACAATCACACACATGCTCCTCCGCCTCACACACTCTCACACATAGAGCAACAGTACGACACACAGAGGGAGCTATGACAGAGTGTTATCTTAATCATACAGATGGTGCTTTGGATCATCTGCTTGTTCTGTTGACTCTGGCCCACAAATATCGCAGTGAATCTGGTCACACACGCACACACACACGCACACACACACACACACACACACACACACACAGACAAGCCGAAAGCGACACACTGGGGATCTCACCTCACTGATAGACATCTGCCTTATCTCAGCTAAAGTGTCACGTGTCTGATGAGGAAAGTGAGCGAGGTTCACCCCCTTTGCATGCCACTTAAATCATCATTGGATTATTTTTTTTTTCAATGGACGTGCTCTGCTGGTTGAGGATTCTCTGCACATTTGATGGCATTTATTAAAGGGGGAAAGTCGAGCTCACACACAGGCATAGGCTACATCATATCTGTGCACAGGCTGAATACCCTCATGGCTACAGTAATTTCTCTAAACTCACATCAAAGAAAATCACTTATCTCTTTTGTGCCTTTGGGCTTCTCTGCACTGTACAATAAACACGAGACACTACACTCAGACAGAAAGAGGTAGGAAAGCCTTGATTCTGTCAGAGCGAGGACACCCCGTTCTCATTGTTGATTGCTGTTATATCATTTCACTTGGAGTAAAATGGGGCATTTTCTTTTTTGGGGGGGGGACTGGCGCAAAACGCGCACGGTTGGCAAAACGCATCCATAAGATGCATAATTAAAAATCTACATAGCGCTTTCCCCTGGCGTGTAGTTCTCACGGAGCAATAAATCCTTACATAAACTTGAGCCATTTAGTCACGGTGAGACGGATCATAGCCGAGATGATTGCGGGTAAATAAACACCCCTATACAGGCACCGAAAACCAACAGATGTGCTAAAGTTGAAGTTGCTGCACAGAAATGCAGGAATGCATTAAGCGAAAAACCAGATGTTTAGGAATAACATCACCACATAAAGACACTCATCACATATTCCACTTTATACTTCAATGATGTATTTACGACGCATAATTAAGTTATTTCATCAAAGTTCCAACTCACCCATTCCAAAACACGGATAAATCCCAGAGGTAATTTTAGCACTTGAAACGTCCCCGCAGATGCAAGCTGCACGAGGACACAGAGGATACAAATGTCATTTCTGTCACCAATTAACAACACATCGGCCAATTTAGCACATAATCACACACATCTCTTGGTCAAAAATAATCTCGCTATTCGCCGATTTACTCACCTGATCGGCGGTGTCCATTTCAGCAGCAGGCTACTTTTTTATGACTTGTTTGATTGGATGTAAACAATCTCAAACCGCAAACCAAGACCCGATTGATGCGTCTCTCGCGCGTAACAGTCAGGGGCTCTCGACTCTGATCCCGACTCCAACCGGAGAAACCCGAGTCCTCTTCGGCTTTATTTTTTCTTGTTTGTTAGGAGGTGTAGTTTGGCATAGAGACAGGCGGGGATTGGTCTTCACAAAGAGGAGTGACGCCTTCCTTTTTTTGTCATTGGAGGGAACTGATTTGTTATTTTATCTATCTGGGTCGTTAATCTTGTCTGTTGATTGATTGATCATATGAATTTTTATTTTTGTCAGATTAGATGCGCTGCAGTCTAAAAACAAAGACATATGGTCTCCAGGTAAAATGATAGTAAACTTTACATTTTTTAAATATTTGTTTGGACTCTAGTTTCAATCTTATTATCTAATTCCTTTAAACATTTAAAAAAAAAAAAAAAAAAGCGTATTTCCTAATAGTCAAACTATTCATTCAAACAGAAGTTCATTTTCCAAGCTGAATTCTGTGTAAACTGACAGGTCCACTTGCTACATCACAAACTTTAGAATAATGGCTCGAAAGCAGTGACAACGTTTAACTCACTGGAAACAAGACTTGGTGGAGACGTGTGTTATGCAATCTGTGACAGCCAGGAACAAACCAGGCTACATTCATGCTCACACACACACACACACACAAACACACAAACACACACACACAGGAGACTCTGTGTGATGATCCCTAGTTAGCTGTCTGAATGCTGTTTTTCTCCAGGTCTACTCGAAGAGATGGGGCAGTTTGTCATGTAGTGAGTTTGCCCAGGCAGAGAGAGAGAGAGAGAGAGAG
>CALSCE010010661.1:9695624-9760025 GCA_943593645.1 Bovichtus variegatus
AGAGAGAGAGAGAGAGAGAGAGAGAGAGAGAGAGAGAGAGAGAGAGAGAGAGCCTGAAACTCGCTGCACTCAAGATAATAGAGAGTGAGGGGGCTTCCCTGAGTCTGCTACACTGTTGACAATTCCTGTAAAACCAGGAAAATCTGACAGTGTGGCCAATTACGCTCCTATCATTCCTACACTTTTATGCTACACTTTTCTCCCACCACTGACTCTCCCCCTCTTTCTCTCTCTCACACACACACACACACACACACACACACACACAGACACTCACACACACACACAAGCACTGAGGAAACAGCAGTTAAAGTTAAAACAGTTCTTTAGGGGGAAGTCTGGAAAACGTTCCCGTCTTGCATGTTCATGTTAATAATTAGATTATGCAAATTGCTGCTAATGCGGGGGAGAAGATATATTAATGTAGGTCTGCCGAAGAAAATATGTAGGCCTATCTGTGAGCATTTTTGTTCCCACTGCAGTCTTGTTCCTGCATTATTGTCTACATCCATGCAGGTTAAATGCAACGGCTCAGTTTAACAATCAGTGATGAGCTTTCTCACAACATTACACTATTGACCTTTGACCTTTAATGTCACAAAAGGCCTCAGAAAACAAGAACTCTAATACAAAACGCATATGAGTATAATTCTGGACTTGATTGTTGCTGACATAGTAGAAGTACTGAAAAGCAATACCTCCATAATATTCATAATATTCTCATGCTTTGTTTTTTAGCATGAAAGGTAATTGTTTCATTTTAGCAGTGGAACGTGGTTTGATGCATACGTTCCATTATTCTTGGAGAATGTTGGCTATATCATAGAAACATTACAGATTGATTGACAGTTACACACATCTCTCCCGGTGAGAATACTTTTTTCACATTAAAAACTTAAATTAAGTCAGCATATTGTATGAAAAACAAACATTTGGTCCTTCTTGTGATTTGTCATAGTTTGTGCGATTGGGTTCACTCAAAGACATTAGTGCTGATATGCCGCCCCCTGCAGGCTCAGGCCCCGTCCTGTCCTGTCCGCACTGTAAATTGTGTGGCCTGCAAGTGTGGCTGTGGGAAGAAAATTAAAAGCAACAGTCTAATCGCTCTTTTCAGACAAGCAGAGCAGCAGTGGCTCCACAGGTGGCGGCGGGGGCACATACTTTAGATTGTTCCCCTTATGTTTCATAAATATGGACGACAGTGCAGACTGCTATTTTTTTTATAAATTGAATACTGAAATTGGGTTTTGGACTGTTTGAATACATTACCTACCTTCTTTTTCACTACTCTGACAATAAGCTGAAAAATCAAACATAAAACATAGAGATGAATGGATAGTAAAACTCATCTTTATATTCATTAGTCTTTGTGTACTTTCTTGTTAAGTCCACTAGCTTTTTAAAGTAAAAAAACAACAACTGTTGATTGGTGCTAAAATGTAATATGTATCTGTAATGGGTTTATGGTGCAAGTAGCTGCTCCAGGAGTCAGTGAAGTTATGTTTAGTTACTAGCACACAGACTAACTTTATGTGGTAAAAGGTCAATGCAAAATCCGACCTGCGGCCCTTTGCTGGATGTCGTCCCCTCTCTCTCTTTCCTGTCTATCTTCTGTACTATCAAAGGCCTGTTTGGTGTTCTGTCTTGATATGAGAGCTTGTCTGTCCAGCTGATGAATTTTAAGAAAAAGGTGGTAGATATCTATCCTGTTGTGTGTCTGATGCATAGAATTGTTGGTGTCTACAAACTTCTTTACCGGCCGAGCAGCACACACAGTTGCTGGTAGTTTAAAGCTGTGAAAGGCCTTTTTTAAAAAATTTTTAAATAGACACCCAGGCTCCTTATTAGTTTAAATGACAAGATGTTCCCACCGACCAAGAAGCCATTGGTGGAGCCACTTTATTACCTCGACTCCATCCGACCAGAGAAGACGTAGTCACAGTCCCCGTATTGGAATGTAACCCACAGCTCTTTAGTCCGTTTTGTTACTTTGAAAAACTCTACAGTTGTTACAGTACACACATATGTGATGCAGAAAGAAAGACGATGACAGCGATGCATTTTGCCATACATTTTCACACCTGACTGTGTTTTTTTAGCTTTATATTTTCACGTTCACGTAGCTGGTTTACAACAGGTCATAATACGGCTGAACTTTGGCAAAAGAAAAAGAAAACACAACAATGCACATTATAAATAAATATGTAAAACAACTATACAGTACAACATAGGCCTCACTAGCTGACGATGTACCACCGTTGTTATTATGGTGCACAATTGAATTTAAATGGTTGATGGGTGTCAGTTTTATCTTTTTTAGTCAGTGTGTTTTTATGCTGCAGAATGAAATTCTGATAATTCTTATTAACGTCCACCAGAGGTTATGAACACAGAGGAAATTGTAGTATAGAACCTAAATGTCCAGCACATCTGGAGTTTAGTCAGCTTCACAATTTCAGAGAGGCAGTACTAAAAATCCTCCAGTATTCTATAGCATGGAAACTCACGGGGCCTCTGCAGACCTTGTAGAGTACAGATAGCACTCAATTGTCTGTCTATTTTGATGTGATTTTGTATGTATGTCTCTACAAGTAGTGGTTATTGAACCTCAATACATTTTCAGTAATATCATTTTTTGTGCTTTGTGTGGAGCGAGAGCCAGGAAACTGTTAGCCTATCTTAGCATAAAGAATGGTAGCAACTGTAAACAGCTAGCGTGAGTTTGTCCAAAGTTCAACAATACATCTGTCACTTCTAAAGCTAACCGTTTAATATATTGTACTATTATATCTATCATATATCTTGAGTATAATTTATACCTGTACAAGGTGTGGTTTTGAACTTTGAAACAGAAGCTGTTTCCCCCTGCTCTCAGTCTTTACGTTAAACTAAGCTGATCACCTCCTGGCTCCAGATCCTAACATGAGAGTGAGATCCACCTTCTTATCCAACTCTGGGAAAGAAAGCGAATAAGCCTAACTCCCACAATGTCAAACAATCCCTTTTAAATACAAATGTTGTCAATTACAGATTGTATTTTTTTTTATAGCTAAAGTTCTTTTAGGGCTATATATATATATATATATATATATATATATAAAACATTTAAAAATGTTGACTTCATGTATAAAAAAAGAAAAAGAAAAAGAAAAAGTAGTATATGCAATTAAAATCCTCAAAGCAACATTTTGTTCTGGTATTGGTACCAAATCGAAATATTTCAAAAGATATCTAGCGCAATTGTCCACTTTTAGACTATGTGCAACGTGCATCATTAGTGACGTCTGTTCTGAAGTTCTAGGCGGGACTTTGACTCGTAGACAGTTTGACTCCGTGAACTTTTCGCATGTGCCTCTTCATCAGCAGTCTTTCGGTAAATAACTCGTCACAATTTCCGCATTTGTACGGTCTCTCCTCCTTATGTTTGGCTAAAACGTGTTTCCTCAGAGTTGAGCCTCTGTTGAAAGATTTGTCACAGATGTGACAGCTGAAAGGCTTCTCTCCTGTGTGAGTTCTTATATGTTCTGTCATGTGTCCTTTCAGCTTAAAACACTTGCCACAGAAATGGCAGCTGTAGGGTCTCTCTCCGGTGTGTACTCTCATGTGGTTCTGCAGATTGCTCTGACAGGGTATGTGTTTGCCACATATGTGACAGTCAAAGTTCCCCTTGCTGTCGTGGGACTTGCTTTCGTGCGTCTTGAGGTGCCATGTGAGCACAGTTTTTTTGGTGAATATATAGTTGCATATGTGGCAGCGGTACAAGGTGGTACTCGTCTTCTCTTCAGAGTGCTCTGGATCCTCTGCAGGGGTTTGCTCTGGCTCTCTGCTCTCCTCTGCTGCTCTACAGTCTTCTAACTGCTGCACCGTTTTGATGAGTTCTTTGGTCAAGGCGTCCCCGTCATCGCTGTCGTCTGCTGAAGGCGTCGCGCCGATCCCATTGATCCACAGCTCCTCCTTCTGCTGCTCCTGCTCCTCTTTAATCTGCGAGGGTCCCGGCTCGTCCTGGCACACACCCGGGCTCCAGTCCTGCTGTTTAGGGGGTATCTCCTCCACGGGTGACGGTGCAGTTGGCTGGTTGTTATCTGCAAAGATGGAAACAGAAATGCATTACGTCTACAGTATGCGTCTAAGTTGTCAGCGCCAAAATAGTGCTCCCATCAATCCACACCAATCAGGACTTTTACCTTTGAGATCAGCTGCCACAGAGCCACATCAACTTCATGAAGGAAAAAAAAACAGTCAAGATTGGAAAGCAAGGAAAAGAGCCTCAAACTAGGAACTATTTTCTGTGTTACACCAAAACAATCAACCAACTACTATTTCATTTTAAAGAGTGAACTCAAAGCACGTACTGTATCTGGATACATGGAGCTGTGTTGCCTTGTAACCACCTTCGAACATGCTCCGTGTACATGTAATCTTTCCTCAGAGGTCTTAGATCTTGGTTGAACGCAAATTTTCACCCACACGTCACTTGCTCAAACTGACTCAAATTTGAGTGATGCAGTGTTTTTGCAGTCAGCGTTTATAAACAGCCAGTCTACAAATTGTACAGTTATAAGCAGTCGTCAGCTAGGATCGTACACACTGTGTTTGTGTGTCAGCTCACACTGTAAATGTATAGTTGAGTCATAAAGCTTTAAGTTTAAACTTTTTCAAATACATTTGAGCAAACTTGCATCTGTTCTAACCACTCATGTCTTTCCGTTGACTTTCTATACAGTCATGCGGCCTCTAAGAGTTGCTTTATAGTTGGCATATTAGCAATATGTTAAGGTAACACAAGAATAATTTAACAAATGCAGCTCAGGGTCTTCTAGTATTTAAGTACGTTTAATCAATCAATCCTTTATTACAGCCTAGTGCAATTCAAACTATGAAATCACAACACACTAGTGCACTTTAGGTGACTTGTTATTATATGGATATTATCAGCAAATTTGAGCTCGTCACACATATTGATATTCAAAAAGTCATAACAAGTAATTGCAGGACAGAAATGTTTGATTATCGGACCGATAATGGACAGCTTAAAAAAACGTATCAAAAATAAATGAATGCAGCAGAAATAAAGATATTGTGTTTCAACTCCATTCATTCTTCTTCCTTGCCAAAAACTCGGTGCCTACATTACCCACAATGCAACTCTACCGTTCGACAGTTAGGTCAGGAATTCAGGTGTGTTATGCAGCTTATGTTGCCTCAAGCAGAGATAAGGAGTGGGCTGTATTTTCAAACTTGTAGTCTTCAGACCCAGCCGTTGCTGACTAATCAGATTTCAAACAGCTCCTCCTGGAGACACACAGACTTTGCTGTGTAAAATCTTTGGAGTTTCCCCTTAGAGTGGATTTATACCGTCTCAATGAGATCTTTGGTTGAAGATTTCAAATGTGTTGCACATCTGATGACAATCAGCATCATTGATTGGTGCGATCAGCGGTGTGCTCTGTCGCACCTGTAACCACACCCAACTGTGACGTCAGTGTACTAACACACCCTGGAGTACATTTCTACATGTAATGTAACGCTTTAATAATTCATTTCAATTTAAGGGATCCTCATCGAAATGTTTGTGTCAAAAAGTGAACATCTGCCAATATGTTAAACTCTTGAGGATCAATATTGGCATCTGCCTCAAAAATACATGTCAGCAAAGTGCGAGAAGCTTATTTTGAATAATACTTAAAGCCCATGAGATGCATTTTATTTGAATGTGTAGCTATATGCATTTGTCAAAGTCCAGCAGTTATTTAAACTTTTTTCTTGGTGCATTGAGTGTTTCAGTATATTTCCACTGAGCGTGTTACGTGTCAGATTTGAAGCAGATTACAATTACAGCATCATCAGGAGCATCTGAACAGTATGAGAAGTTGTATGCGTGGAGTAGCTCATTAGTGCTAACTTGGGGAAGCGTCTCAGCTGCAACTTCCATAAACACGCAAGCATAAAAGATAAACCTAGAAAGAAGCCATCGTCATTGTAACTTCTGAACTTCAGCAGTCAGCAACAGACTGACAGCAACAGGATTTCACACGGAGAAGGTGACATCGTGGACCATCTTCATGTGCTGTTTGAACACAACGAGCAGTGGGAAGCGCTGGCCGCACTGCATGCACTTGAACGGCATGTTCTCCCTGTGTTTGATCCTGGCGTGTTTAGTCATGGTCGAAGATCTGTTGAAGCTCCTCCCACAGATGTAGCAGGGGTACGGCCGTTCTCCAGTGTGAGTCCTCATGTGCTCTTTTATATGGCCTTTCAGTTTGTACCTGTTTCCACAAATGGGACAGGCAAACGGTTTCTCGTCGGTGTGTGTTCTCATGTGGGAGATCATTTGACTCCTGGTGTCTGTTATTCTACCACAGACAAAGCAGGTGAACGCGTTGTTGGTGGGCGTCGGTAAACTATTTGCTGCATGAGCTGCGAGGTGCAAATGTAACTGGTCTTGTCTCAGAAAAGACTCACAGCAGAGATTACAAAAAAACATCTTTGTATGTACTAGAGACACTCCACAGGATGTTAATGGTTGGTCGTCTTCTGATGGCATGTCACATTCCACGTGCTCTCCGACTGTTACAACTTGAGTTGGGCTGTCTGCCGCTTCATATTCGCTGTGCACTTTAACTGTCACAACTTGAGTTAGGTGGTCCGGCATCTTATTTTCTTTATGATCTCCAACTGTGACAATCTGAGTGAGTGTTTCCGCTACTTTGCTGTATGCCGGACGTACAGGTGTATCCACAGGCACGGTCCAGAGGTCAGCCAGTTCCTCTTTAATGGGCAGGATGACGGACTCCGCTTTGGCCTCACTGGGAATACATTCCATCTGTGTCTGCTGCTCCTGAGCACAAACCTCCTGTGTTGGTGTGGGAAAATCGCTCTGCCTTGAATCTGTAACAGTGGATAGGAAAATGTTTTTTGGTAGCAGCTAGAAAAAAATCACTTCTCTGATCACACCTGAACTACATGTTTTGGACACTCGAATGATCCCCAGCGGTGACGCTCGTCCTAACAGCAGCAGAGAAATCAAATGCATGTTATGGTTTTAAAACAGTGGGAAAGAACTTTAATAAAAATGCCCTTGCAGCACCCCAAACATTAGTAAACACAATAGATAGAGTGCATGTGATGTAAGGGGGATTCACAAACTCACACGAGTACTACATATGTTTATGCATTACGAGCTATTCATCATACACAGGCCTACCAACTGATGTAATGAACATAAATGTGTGCAGAACATGAGCCAATACAAGTAAAGCCTGGTTTATGCTTGCCAAAGGTTCCCCAGTGCGAGAGTGTGCGAGCCAAAAGGGGCATCATCACATAGTTAAGCGCAAAGTGCAAAGGTCCGCAAGTGGTCGCAGCGCTTGGATTTTTGTAACTTGTCTCTCAAGCCAGTTTGTTTTGAAATGCTTTAGAAACAGGAGGTCTAAAAAAAAATCTACAGCTGAGTAAATGTTTTGGCACCCGGAAAAAAAAATGTTCAGGAAAAATAAACCTTACAATCATTATTTCATTATGATACATTTGTTGTTCCAAATACTTGATTCCTTTCTATACAGGGATAAAGTAAGTCCATGTATATTTTCTGTAAGATTACTCCTCGTCGAGGGGTTGCATGTTTGGTCTGTGACGTTTTGCCGTTAACACTCGTGGACTTCTTGTTTCTTCACAGAATGTTTTCTTTGTACGCCTGATTGCAAGACAACACCAGCATCAGTCGGAAGGCATTGAAACTGTAGTCTGTATACAATATTGCCGTCACATTATTTGCTGTCTTTATTCCGACTGCTTTTTTAAGGCTGAATTTTGCTTCTCCTTCAAGGTGTCGCACAATAACATTGTATGGAAAAATGTACAGTTGCTCACACTCACGCTGCGTTCACTTCTGTGGAAGAGGTGCAAAAGATTCCCATGTTAACAACTTGCGAGCGTTCATGTCATGGAGATGTTTGCATGATGGCAGTTGGGCATGTGAGAATTAAAATGCTGTGGATGAATACTACTCGGATGTTGACGTGAACACGATTTACAAGTCAGAAACTCAAAATTCCGATTGCTCAGATATGACATGAACCTGGCATTAGCCTTTGGTGGACCCATCATCTTGTAATCCCAGATGTAGATTACTGATGCTTTAATGCGTTTTGTAGTGTGGGTTCACAAGTGAAATAGTTTGGCTAATTTAAGCTTTATTTAAAACACAATGGATCTCAGGTGCGGTAAGATACTGTGCGGCTTTGTTTCACTCCTTCAGGTCAAAAGACTTGAAATTTCTCAGAAAGATACAAGGTTACAAAAGAGATCCAAAATGTACATGTAGTACATTGGTACTATATGTACAATTTCTCAGGTCGCACATGTACTATGTGAGTATGTATACTTACTTACTTGCAAGACAGGAGTTTTAGTGTTGCAATTGATGACTCGAGGTCATTCAGGTTTAAGATGACCATATAACTGTGCCTGTCCCGAGGTGGGGTTTTTTGTTTATTCCTACCCCGTGATTTGCAAATGTGCATGATCCACGGGTTATTTGGGCACTTATTTATACTCAATGAGTCAATTAACAATTTGTGTACAATTTTTTTTGACAGAAATGTAGTGCCAGCCCTTACTGCAAATGTATGTCTTTGATGTGCAAAAGCTAGTGCTAGTGTCTCAGTGGTGAGAACAAAGGGCATTAATCATCCAACCATACATATGCCATCTTCCACCAAACTGTAAGTAAGGAGACAGGAGAAGTGAAAAAGTTGATTTAATGAAATTGGCTATTGTATAGGTGGATAAAATGTATGCCGAATTTAACAGCGTGTCCTTCATAAATAGTATATATTGTCACATGTGTTCTACAAGTACTACATATGTCCCTATAAATAAAGTCACTTTAAATTAAGATATTTTTTGCAGGTAGGTTTGGCAATGTACAAACGTAAAATGTGTCTTTTCAGAATATGTATTTAGATGTGCTGAATTTAACAAGAACACATTCATTTGTTTTCATGTTGCCGCAGTGTCTTGCTGCGACGAATATTGTAGTTGTCCTCGTAAAATATGGCATGGCACTACATCAAACCAGTCTGTGCACAAAACGTACAACTATACTATACTAATACTGCCTCGACTGTCATTAGCTGGGACCCAGTACCGCCGAGCTAACACTGGTCGCTAGCACAAGGCGGCAGTAGCTGGACGTACACGGCGGTGCCATCCGATGTGCTGTAGTTACCGTTAATGGCCAATTATGAGGTTAGCTAACTGGCCGACAGCGAGGTGTAGTGCGACCTGAGACACATACCTGCCCTGTGCAGTCTTATCTCCGGTTTGTAGACCAAATCCAGCAGCCGCTGCAACCTCTGGTTCTCCAGTTTGGTGTGGTACACCTCCTCCTGGTAGTCTATTATCGTCTTCTCAACGAACCCGTAGATGTCCACCGCGGCGGCGGTCAATCTCTCCGTCAGAAAGACGTTGAACGACTGAAGCGTAGCGTTAGCCATCTTGCAACCTGACTGTTCGCTGCTTTTTGCCAGCCGTGTGTGTGTGTGTGTGTGTGTGTGTGTACCAGTCTTAGCCAAGGAAACAATGTAACAGGAGTCACACCGCCCCCTAATGTACTATACAGTGTATAACTGTGGTATAACAGAAGTCTGCATTGCCATATTCACAGATTTCAAACCTATCAACATATTACACCATTTCTGTTAAATACTTAATTGTAAACTTGTGTAAGCCTGAAGGAATGTCTTAGGTAAAAATGTATTTATATTTTCAGACAGATAGGCACAAGTGTGCTGAGAGGACTAATCCTATTGACTTTGATAATGAGGTTCATATCTGTAGTTAGGAGTAAAATGTCTTTTTTCCCCCTCTCTCTCTCTCTCTCTCTCTCTCTGACACACACACACACACACACACACACACACACACACACACAAACAGAGAGAATGAATTGTAATAATTTGGTGATTATGGTGATTCTCTTTCCATCTAACATCATCACCAGGTCAAAAATATCAATCAGTGCAATCCTTTGGTTTATTTTCACACAGGGCTACCAAGTGATACACACTGAAAATATTTTAGCTTCTACTACCGTGCCACAGACCACCTGTCAAACCTTGACGGGCAATCACTGAGTAACGAGGGATCTTAGAAAACCGACACTCATAATGTTTTAACTGATGCACATAAACTTCATGTTGTCTTTTATTAAAATAAAAATAATGTTTACCCTCAATGTCTTACATCAGTGTAACGTTGTCTACTGACAAAATCTAATGTAGCTCCATTGACAATATCCAGGTGTGATCTCACACTGTCTTTATACGGAATAGTTTATTTACAAAGAGGAAAAATGCAGCAAAGAAGATGGACCCAGGAGTACATCATCAAAAGCTGATTTGACCATTAATCTGAATGAAACCTTACACTGGGATTTCAGTCTTCTTGGTGTGGACATGCATGTGTCTGACCACGTCCTTCTTGTGTGCAAACGGTCTGGAGCAGATGTCGCAGCGATGGGGTTTCTCTCCTGTGTGTGTTCTTACGTGATACACCATGTTGCTCCTCTGCTTGAATCCTTTCCCGCAGACATTGCATGCGTACGGCCTCTCCACCGTGTGGATCCTCAAGTGTATTCTCAGACATTCAACCCGTGCAAATCTTTTGCCACATTCTTTACAACAGTGTGGTTTCTGACCCGTGTGAATCAGCATGTGCCTCTTTAAATGGGACCTTCTGCTAAATATTTTGCCACAGATGTAACACAGCTTGTCTTCCGTTTGCGTTTCCAAGGGTTCAATCCAACTCCCTGCGGACGTTGCAGGACAGAGACTGGCCGTATTGTAAGTGGTATCATCGTCATCCACACTTTCTGATGCGAAGGGCTGCAAGAAATCAGAGCCTCCACAACTCTCTGCTTCCGCCTCTGTTTTTATCCACTCAGTTGAAGTGCCAGGGAGGAGATCTCCCTCTCCACTGGCCACAGTTTGGGACGTACAGCAAGAAGATAATTCAGTGATCTGTTCAGAATCTAAAGAAGTAGCTGCATCACCTACTATCAGCTCCTGCAGTTTCCCTTCGCCTTGGCTGGGCCAGTGTTCCTGAGGCTCTGGAAATCCTGATGTTTCCTGCTTCACCAACACCGGGCAGAATTCAGTGTGTGATGACTGCGTAGAGGCCTCTGCTTCAGGCCTGCTGACCTCCTGGGAGACTGGGGGTACAGTGAGGAAAGAATGATGTACAAGCATCACTACTAACATGCCTATTATTTGTCCAAATAACCAATAAACACAAAAGTTTCACCTCACGTTCATCGACTGATGACACAGTTCATCCCGGTAGATGGGAAGGTAAAGCAATGTTTTTCAGCATAGAAAATCTAAATAAATAGAATGACTATGAAACTTTGGTAGAAAAACAAATGCAGGCAGTAGACGATTTTCTTAATTTGAAACAAATGTGTCTGTTACTTCAGCACCACACACAGCACCATGGCTTTATCAATACGAGTCAAGTCAAGTTTATTTATATAGCCCAATATCACAAATTACACTTAGGTCTCAGTGGGCTTTACAGACTACAGGGCACAGCGAGAGCCACTCCTGAAACACGCTGTGGTGCATTTTGTTCATTTTGCTAACAAGGGGGATAGCTTCATGGCTGTACTGTGATCAGATCTTACTGCAGATGTACTATTGTCTTGTGTTTTCAATGGGATGACAGGAGCTGATGTAATCGGCTAGTACTGAAGCCAACTGCATCTACTCCAACCTCTTTTCCAAACTGTGTCACGACTACGCTATACATGCTCAAAATAATGTGGCTACACACTTGCATGTGATCAGTCTCTATAATGTTCCCATGTGGTAAGAAGTAGAACATTTCAACATAACTCTGGCTGTATTCAAAGCTCGTTTTCACTGTACTCTTGTGATGCATTTTTTTTTAGGTCATGCGTGTTCATTGCTCAGTTAAAAAGTAAAACATTTTTTAAAAAAGGCTTAAGGGAAAGACTTCTTGTCCATCACCCCCACAGTTCCCCTAATTTACCATTTCCTTAAATCCTTAGCTCTTTGCAAGTTTAAAGTAACAAACTTTATTACATATGTGCTCTCAAATTGCTTCTCCAAAAGGACGCCACGACAGAATAAAACCCCACAATTCACACAGACTTCAACTCTTATCTTAGGTGTACTTCTTTAGATTTCAATTGAAAGATATCGTTTTGGTGTGAGAGAGCGCAGTAAACATATCTCAAGTTTCTCTGACGACACATGCATAGGCTATAATACACATGCTATTACCTACAGTATTACTGACACAATAACAAAGAGGTGTGTGCGCCAACCTGCTGTGAACACCTCCTCTTCCTCCTGCTTCAACCCTGCAGCTAGCGATAGCAGCGCGCTCTCTTTATCCGCCTTTGACAAACACAAGTCGTGATGATACTCTAATATGGTTCTTTCCACAGCGCCGAGGATTTCCTCCGCAGCCGCTGTCAGCCGCTCACTGACAAAGAGCTTCAGCTGCTGTAACTTCGACATTTTAGAGGACGAGAGACAAGTTAAAAGCGCTCTCTGCTCTTCTTCTCTTGCGTTGTGAGTCGCAGCGGCAGCTTGGATCATGTTGCTGCCCTCCTCAGTTTGGTCAGCGCTTCCACTTCAACAGTTATTGTTTATGTTCTGACGCCCTGTGGAAATATTCTGGTACTATTATAGTTTTTTTCCTAATATTCATTTTCTTTTGGAAAAAAAAAAAAAAGACAGGGAAATTCATTTATGTTAGAAAGGGATACAATACAGATGTTGAAATGTTGAAAAGTAGGTCTACGTTTATCACCGGGCCGCGGATCATTTGTACCGGGCCGCACATAAAGAATACATTAAAGTTTGTGTTGGTAATATTTATTGTAAACATTTTTATGTATTATATTATATATATATATATATTACAATGTAATAATAATATAAATAATGTGCATAATATGAAATGTAATAATTACATTTACATTATATATGGAATAATAATAATTATTATTGTGTGTTTTGTTATGCCTGCTCCCCCGATCCGTAGAATAATTGTCTTGCATGAAACCGGCCCGTGGTGCAAAAAGGTTAGGGACCGCTGCTGTATGCTACTTAATTAAACGTAGTAATAACACACTGGAAACATTCTCAACTACAAGTAAAAATCCTTCATTCAACAACCTTACTTATGTAAAAGTACTATCAGCAAAATGTACTTAAAGCAGCATAAAATAACATGTTTCCTTTCAGGTTCTTTTCACTCTTAAATGGTTTATTTAGTCTAAGAATTGGGAGAATTTTCAGAACCCATAAAGGAACATTACATTACATTATGGTTCATTTAGTAGACGCTTTTGTCCAAAGTGACTTACAATAAGTGCAAACAATCTTGAGGATATGACTCCAAACAGCGAGAATCCAAAATGGGTGTGTGGAGTGGAAGTGTGGGGTGTTTTAAGTGTTTCCATTTTTATGATGTAACAGGCATTGTCTTTGTTCGAGCAGAGGTCACCACCTCCATAAACCACTGTGGGAAACCCTGCAGCTCTTGAATGTCCACCAGGCCGCACTAATTAGTTAATTAGGTAATTATGGGATGTGCTGCAGTGTCTCCTGCTGTTGCCCGGAAACTAATAACAAAAAATGTAAACCTGACCTGAAGAGTTTTTATTACTTCAGAAAGCTAAAGTAACGCTAATCGCTAACTGCCGCTAACTGTAGCCGCTGTCAGATAGTTGAATGAATATCCAAACATTAAAATGGATCTCTGTGTATTATATAAAGTGATAAGCATTACAATTCTAGTTTCCACATTTACGGTATGAGATAATGGATAGTTAACAGTGATGTCATACTTTGTATTGCATGTGTAACAGATATAGGGATGTGGATATAGAACATAGCCTCTCCTCATACATGTCACAATTATAGTGAGGAGGGCTTGATTTTTGCATGATTAAAAAAAATTGATAAAAAGTAATACTGTGGAGGTCCTAAACGTCATTACTGGGGCACTTCAGTCAGGGTGAGTATTTCATAGTTTTAGGATAATGTACGTACACCAATGTACAGAGAAACCATTGACACCATTGATTTTAAATTAAATAACAGTGAAATACATTAAATATAATGTAGATCTTTTATTCTTTTACGAATATAATACATGAACATTTGACACAGATAGTTGAAAATAGGTCTGCATTTTTACATTTTAAAGTGCAGTGCAGTACTATATACAAAGTGAAAGACTGTAATTAACACTTATTAGCGGAAATGCATCCTGGGAGGTTCACAGTTCGAAACTTAAAGAGTAAATTCACACTGAATCACAGAGGGCAAAATACTGCTGCTGTGCTGCTTCTCTATGGGCTCTGATATTCAAGATCGATACACTTGGTGATGTCTGAAGGAGGACACCTGCTGTGACATCATTGATGGGGGTGTGGTCAGAAACGCATCACCTTTGGAAGTTTTAAGAGCAGCGCAACAGCAGTTCTCATTATTTCTCAAATGCATGACTTCTTTAATTTGAGAAAAACTAGGATGCACTTTGTTTGATATTGAGTAACGGCAAAAACTATAAATAAAACATTTCCAGTTCTGAATAATTCATATTATTACCATTTCATGTTTGTTTAATCATAGGAGAAACAGTTTCCGTGTTACAGATAGACCAATCAAGAGCCAGGTGATAACAAATTAAAACAAATTCAAACATCGGTGAAAAGTGCACATCTTCTGAACAGGCTACGCTTATCTAATATCTTAATCGATGCAACATTTTACTGCTCCATGTCATTATCATTCTGCAGAGTTTTCATTGCCAGGCCCCACAGAGTGACACTGGAGATAAACTGGCCCTCAGTGGACCTGTACGAGCCACTGTTGGGCTTGCTCGAAGAAGTGAGGGAACTGCAGTGATTGTCTGTGGGAGGAAGGTAGGGCCTGCCCGCCAGACCTCTGCCCATCTCTGCTGACATACTCCCGTTCTCCACATACGGCCCGTACACAGCCTCCTGAGAGAGCAGGTGGGGTTTGGCAAGCTTCATGTGGTCTGTGGCAGTCAGGGCTGCACTTCTCTCCTGGTGGTTGGAGGACAGGAGGTGATGGGGTACCAGCGAGCGCAGCTCTGGAAGAGGGGTTGGGGCCGGAGCTGGGCTGAGGTGCATGCTGGGAGGTGGAGTCTCTATATGTGGTGGTGAAGGAGTAGGCGATGATGGTTTCTCTAACCCTGCATGGGGCATCATGTTGGGGAAATGCTGCTCACTGCTCGCTGCAGGAAGTTTACTCTGGCTGACAGGTTTGGGGAACGAGGCCGCTCCCTCTGAGCTACGAGGCGGGTCAGAGTTGTCTGTGGCCGGGCTGTCAGCTGGAGCCCCCTTGCAGTGCCTGTTGCTGTGTCTCCTCAACATGGCGGAGCGGGTAAAGCTCTTTCCACAGGCGTTACAGATGTAGGGTTTCTCGCCAGTGTGGGATCTTATGTGACGCTGCAGGTCCCCTGAGCCGATGAAGCACTTCCCTATAATAATTAAACACATATTGAGTGTAAAACACTGTGTAGACATTAGTTAGAGTCTGTACTGAATAAATAAATAAAAATCTGAATAAGCTTTACTGGGTGAGGCATTTTTATGTCTTTCGAAAATCGAATATAAAATAAAAATCCTAATTTAGCAAAGCCCACTTTGGGGATGTCATCAAAGTGCTTGTTTTGTCCAACCAAAAGCCCAGAACCCGAAGATATGCAGTTTATAATCACACGAGATAAAGAAGAGCAGAAAATCATCGCAATTGAGAAGTGTTAACGTTAAGCTTTCTTTTGCTTAAAACAAGCATCAAATGCCGATTATCAAATAGTTGTCGCTTAATTTTCTGTTAACTGACGAATCGTTTCAGCCCTAGAATAGTGATTTATACAACTACGTCTAAAGTGGAATCCTTGTGAATGAAACGTCTAACAAGATAGTCACTGTTACTTACCACAGGTGGCACAGCTGTGTGGTTTTTCCCCAGCGTGGCGGCCCTTGTGCTTCAGAAGCTTTCTGTGCGTGTTGAAGGATTTTCCACACTGGTCACATGTGAAGGTCTTGTCTGTGGTGTGAGTCCTCTTGTGCTCCTTCAGATTACTCAAGTTGTTAAATCCTGAGCGACAAGACAAATACAGTGAATACAAAAAAGTTTCAACTTGAGAATGGGACATTAAGTAAGGAAGTTATTTAATTTACCTCGTCCACATATATCACACAGATGGGGCTTCTCTCCAGTGTGGACCACTTTGTGACGGTGGACATCCCCTGATGCAGTAAAGCTGGAAAAAAGGGATGAATATTCAAATTATAAAAAAGGAAACTTTGGGGACTATTAGGGCTGTGTCATACAGGGTAAATATCATATTGCTGGGGCCTATACTCAGATATAGTCTATTCTAATTCAGTTAGTCAGTCATCACCGCTAATGTGTTGCTATTGCCTAAAGGTGGTTTTATAAAAATGATAAGTTATTATTGGAAGTCTATACCTGAAATCATGGCCAAGCTTTTGGAAACTAGTAATTAGTTCGTAGTTAACGCAGACAATAAACAGCAAACTGACAAAAAAAAAAAAAACCTATACAGGGCAAAGGGGATTTACAATAAACATAGAAATAAGGAAATTTGATACATGGAGGTACCTTACCTTTTACCACATAACTCACAGATGTACGGTCTCTCTCCAGAATGTCGCCGCAAATGTGTCTGTAAATTTCCAGCCTGTAAAAACAAAATCAATTAAGTTATTACAATATAATTTTCCCATCTAAGAATAACTGTGAAAAATCAGACTGATACACCGGACGATACCTGTGAGAAGTTTCTCCCACAAACATTACACTGAAAGGGCTTCTCACCTGCAACAAAAATAAATGTCGGTTTGCGTATGAAAACATTATTACAATTAAATTACATTTACTACAGAAACGTCTTATTGTACATGTGTGCTTATAAAGGCCATTATTAACAGTAAATACCAGTATGTGAGCGTTTGTGCAGCTCCAGGTTGCTCGGGTGTTTGAAGATTTTCCCACACACCTCACAACAATACTGCTTGTTTCCTATCTGCTGCGGTGGCTCTGGCACAGTTGTCGTGTTTTGCTCTGCTTGGTTGACAGGTGGAGGACTGGGAAGCTGTGCATCTGTTGTCGTCTCCGTAACCGGCTCCTTGTCTGCGTTAAGGCCCTCAACAGGAGCTTCTGAAGCTTCAGTCTGGACCACAGCCTCTTCTCGATGACTCTCTTTGGGACAGCTGAGCACGGGCTCACTCACTGATTCAGCAAACATCTCCTCCAAAGCCTTCTGAGACCGGAGGTAGTTATATTTTTTCAGGTACACCGCCTTCTTTGGGCGCATTGGCTTGTTGAGCATGGAGTCTTCTGAGTTAGTGTTGGGGGTGTTTAAATTATCTGAGGGTGTTAAAGAAGAGACAGGGTTTTTCTCGACTGCCACAGATGTGCAGGGAGCACTGGGCTGAACAGTGCTTCCTGAGCATACAGGGGTGTGGCTTCCTCCCTGGCCGACCCCGAGCTGACACTGTTGATCCTCCACCAGCACCAAAGGGCACGGGCCTTGATTTAAGGCTGCACTATTAGTCTCGAGTGCACTTTGTCTGAAGTACTGCTTACTGTAGAAGTTACGGAGCTTGTAGCCGTGGACGAGCTGTTTTTCTACAGGAGCCTGAGTGCTGCTAGCTGTGTCACAGTTTGAGCTGCTATTAGAAACGGGCATCCTTTTGGTGTGATCCATGTCACTGCTGAAGCCGGGCCTCTGGGTTTCTGAGGGACAGTGGATGTCGACATCTTGAGGAAGACTGCTCCCCAAGAGGCAGTCGTGCTCGGAGCTCAGCATGCCCGGAAGAGAAAATGACGAGATTTCCACGGGTGGTGGACAAGGCTTGAGGAAAGCATTACACATGCTCTGGACATTTGGAACCTGCAAACACTGCGCAATGTCCAAGAGGGCTTGAACATTATCTTGGTTGATGTCAAGATGGGAGGTGTACATGTAGTCCAAAATTTGTCCGATGCCGCTGACGTCCTGGATGACCAAGTTGAACACCTCATTCTTCTGACTGGGGGAACTTTGGAATAAAGACCTGGGGAAATAAAAGCAGGACTTATCACATTATGTTACTCTAAAACAGCAGCGTAGGATTACTATGCTAAGTGATAAGGATGGATATATGCCACAGATTCACTAATGTGACACTGCACTAAATACATAGAGGCACCTGAAATAGGAGCTGAAAGCAGCCAGGACATTTTTGTGGGCTTTGAAGCAGACACCTTTGACCACCAGCATGCAGTCACAGAGCAGACCCTGAATCCTCTGCTCCTGGAGCTGCTGCAGGAGGTAGGAGCTGTGGCTGGACAGAGTGTCCATGGTCACTCATCTGCTGAACCTCTCAGCTCCAATTTCTCCATAAACCAGCCTAGGAGACATAAAAACAACAAATCTCTTATTTAGGAAATATTTATTATTTCTCTGGTTAACGGCTCCTTGAAATGCAACCAAATTAAGTGATGCAAGCGAGTTTTCAAATGGTTATATTCATGTAAAATTCAACAACCGCGCATAATCCAGTGTCTCTGCTACAAGACCACCCATGCAAAAATTTGGACGAAAGCTGCTAACAAGCTAACAACACAGCTATGCTAAACAACCACAACAGTGAGCGGTGTGAATCGGTGCAGCACCAAATCCCTAAAGAATTACATTTCGAACCGAGAATAAAAGTCCTAAACACTGTTAGTTCAGTAAAGTTTGCCATATACATAACCTACATCTGAGCAGACCACCTTTTATTTGGATGATGGGTCACTTTTCCAGTGTAACAACGTCACCTCACTTCCTGGTACAACCTGCATTTCGCGCCGCCTAAACATGAAGGAGGAGATAACATGAAGGATTACTTTGAGACTCAGAAGCAAATAAAGTCTAATATAATGTGACGTGTCAATGTGGTGTAACTAGCTGCCATTTCGCGCTTGGAGAATACAAAAAAAAGCTTTGTACAAGGGTTGTTTCCACCCTGGTCGGAACTTCTCTCAGGTTACACTTGTACACGGAAGACTATTAGTGTAGCTACCGTGTTTTGGTGGGGTCACGTGTGTTTTGAAAAGTTTACGCGAATGGAGCATACGCACATCATTCATTATCTCTAATAAACCATCTACTGCTTCAGGCATTGCTTTACTTTACCATTTGCCAACTTCGGGTAACGTTAGCTTCATTTTGTTGGCTAACATTAGCTCGCGCGCTGTGGACAGTTTCCGCATGAGGATCGGACCGATTTCGGTTTAACGTTAAGTTACACGTTGGTTGCCGTTATTGGTATCTGTGTTAGCAGATTCAGTTAAATCGAAGTTATAATTACGGCGTAGTCAAACAAAAGTAGTTAACAAAATGGTGTTTTTCACCTGCAACGCATGTGGCGAATCCCTGAAAAAAGCTCAGGTTGATAAACACGTGAACATGTGCCGGGGTTGCCAGGTCCTGTCCTGCATCGACTGCGGAAAAGACTTCTGGTAATCAGCAAGTGTCTACTGTCGTCTCACGTAGTCTAGTTTATTTAGCTACATATAGCCCCCGATCATAAGTGCCGTGTGTGTGTGTGTAATGGCGTTTCTCTGTACATGTTGAACAGGGGTGATGACTACAAGAACCACGTTAAATGTATCAGTGAAGACCAGAAGTATGGAGGCAAAGGCTACGAGGCTAAGGCTAACAAAGGAGATGTGAAACAGATGCAGTGGATTCAGGTACAATGCAGAGGAACGATACCCATCACTGTTGTGTTTTTAAAGAGAGTTGTTTTCCTAACTTGATTCCTCTCCTGCAGAGAGTCCATGACGCCATGAACAAACCTGGAGTCAGTGCAAACTTAAAGAATGTGCTGCAACAAGTCAGTTCTTATGATAACGTCCCAAGAAAGAAGGCTAAGTTCCAGGTTGGTATTACTTGGTTTACTCATAATTTGATGTTTTTTATTCATCACACTGGGTCATTCCCTCCCAACCAGCCAATACAACCCAGTTCATATCATGGACTTTTCTTGAAAAAGAAAATTAAAGTTTAAAAAGTAAATATTTCTTTTACATTCACGGCACCTTGTGAAATGCTATAGCTCTACTCCAAATTATTATTTAGTTATGTATTTTTTTTGGCAATTCGTGTCTTCTAAACTTAACAAACGGCTTATTTTTCACTGGACTAAAAGGTTTCAAGGGAATTAAAATAATTCTTAGGAAAACATACATTTAAAAGTGGGATTTTCAATTCCAATGCTATATTAGCAAGATCTGTGGCATCATTCTCATTTTTTTAACGCAGGACCAAATTACTTCTATATGTGATAGAACTACTATATTGTTACTACAGAATTTGGTTTTAAGAAGTAAAAATTGGAAATGTAAAGATTATTTGTTCTGGCAAAAAAAAAACTGGTTATGTGGACACACAGAAGGTTGTTTAAAGGTTTACTTTAGTGGAGATAGTTACTAGTTACTAGAGACTAGTAGGTTTCCTGCGCCTTCAGTCAGTGCTGGGTCTGCACAAGGGCGAAGCAAATTAATAATCAGCCATGTCTGCAGGAGATTCGAGAGGATGGCTTTGCGTGCGTGCGTGCGTGCGTGTGTGTGTGTGTGTGTGTATGCATCCATTTTCATTTTTGATCTTTTCCTCAGAACTGGATGAGAAACAGTCTTAAAATATCTAACACCAGTCTTCTTGATGACGTATGGGACATCCTCGCTGCAGCTGACAATGTAAGTTACTTTGCTTAAAAGTTACTTTTATTGTTGTTTGTTTGTTTCTCTATGCATATCAGTCACTATCTGTCAGTTAGAGCAAGGTGAAAGACTTTTAGTTTGTTTAGTTCAAATCCAAAGTAAAGAAATTCAACTTTGCTTTCTTGACTGCAAGATGTTGCAAGTACATTTCCACAATGGTCGATCAATAAAGTTCTTATCTTCTCAATAGAGGCTTCCAGTGGCCAGAAGCATGCTACAGAGACTTATGTTAGCATAATCAGTTAATATTATATCTAAGTTATTATGTGGTTTTCCTTCTTCTGTCTGGTTGTAATAAATTCTGCCAAGGAAAGAAAAGTTGCCCATGTTTTCAATATACTGACTTTTCTTCCCCGCCCATAACCTGCCAGCCTCCTCAGGCCCCACAGGAGACTAAAGAAGCTAAACAGACAGTGGCTGAAGTCAATGTGGACACTAATGGAAAAGAAAAGCAGAACGGCCATTCAGACGTGGAGAAGAAGAAACTGAACAAACGGGAGCGTAAAGAGGCCCGTCAGCAGAAGAATGGGAAGGCTGTGAAAGGTGCTGAAAAGGTGGTTGGACAGGAGCCAGAAGAAGGCAAAAAGAAAAAGAAGGACCGAAAAAGAAAGCACGGCGTTGAGGAAGACGGAGAGGAAGAGCAGAACGCTGCGGAAAATGAGACATCCAGCAAGAAAACAAAGACAAGTAAGACATTTTCTAAAGAGATGATGTTCTCCTTACAGTATTGTATGATTAGTTTATATTCCTCTCTATTGCTATTGGTAATATCACAATGTGGTGTCTTTGAACAAATACTGATATGCAAATGTGGAATGGCTAAATATTTGTATCAGCAGCTTTGCTTTGCCACCAAATCTAGATAAAAATTTAAATTATTTATTTTTAAAATGTTGGTAAATTTTGAGGAAGTGCTCAAACATTCAGAGCGTCCGTATTATTGCAGTGTGTTCTTCTGTCCTTGTGTATTGAAAGTATTCTCTGTATAATTATGGCCAATTATCATCTTTTCTAACACTATATTTTTGTATATAATTGTGTGTTATTTGGCTTACTACATAACGGTTTTTATCTTCTTTCTTTCAGGTGACCAAGAGGCTGCTGACACATCAGAGACTGAGGACCAACAAGTTCCCAAAGGTAATATTGTTCCCAACATGACTATGATTAACACGTTTTAGAAAATAAGTGACGGTGTAAAAGAATAAATCCACCAGGTGTCAGTGTTGCTTATTTTGTTGATGCCAAGGAAATGCCGTGAATAATCCCCCCTACTGGCAGCTAATTTCTGTTTCTGATTTTAATTTACAGGCAAATTCAACTGGAAAGGAAATATCAGGGCAGTGCTGAGAGATTCAGATGACCAGGAACTGCCAGTGAAGAAACTCAGGAAGAAGGTGAAGCATGGAGTGCAGTGTTTAAATAACTCTGTGGAAAGGAGTCTATACTTGCAACATTTGACTTCTAATCCCAGCATGTTGTTTTTGTGAACATTATTTGAATATTGAGTGTTCTTTGGTTTATTTGTGATGTTAAGAGCTCGTTCCTCTTTTCCAGGTTTTGGCAGCGTACTACTCTTTCACTGGTGATGGAAATTTTAAAACGGAGGAGGAGGTGTTCTCACTTTTCAACAAGAAGATTAACAACAATCCCAAATTTAGAGTCTTAAAAGAAAAAGTTAAACTTGTAAAGTAGACCTGTTAATCTTCCCTGTCTGGCGTGAAATGTATTGTTCATAGACTTTTAAAATGTATAAGCAATTGTTGTCTGCCATCCTCCCGTGGATGTTTTTGTACAGATGACCTAATCTCGAAGATTAAATAATTTTATAACTGGATTATGTGTCAGTAGTTTCACTGATTGCAGTGACCTAGTCATTGTGTGGAAGACTTGTAGAAATGATCTTACAGCGCGTCATTGTTTAATGTATGAAATGACAATTGTGATAGACTGCTGCTCTGTTTCACATTCCAAGCCCACGGTAAGGCTGGGAAATGGCACCTTATCTGTGGGATTGGATGTTGGAGTGGGGGAAGGGAAACAGGAGAGGTGCACCTGAGGTGAATTTGACTCTCACACGGGACGAAGCTAATGCACATTCCTCGGCACCCCGAACGGGGTTCACTTGGCCAGGGACACAGAAGCTCCATAGAAGCAAGATGCTTGGTGTCAGCCTCAGGTGAAGTTTTAATGCTGTCTGATTTTCCACCGCTAGAATGAGCAGCCCCTTTACCACACACACACACACACACACACACACACACACAGACGGAGGAGGAAATCTGCCCAGCTTTATGAAGCTCTGCTAATCCCAGCAAGTTTAACACTGATGCTCATTCATCACACTGCTTACCTGTAATTGTATATTGCATACTTTGGGTATTAGTCAAGCTGTTACTCAAGTTTGCTAGTATTAAAATTGTGTTTTCTCGTTTTTTCTTTTTTTTTTTTTTTTTTGTTTAATCCAGACCCCACAGGATACTCCAGAAAAACTGACACTAATCCTGTCTTTACTGTTGCAAAGCAAATCTAAAATCAACATTTTATTTCTGACAATTGATATGGCAGGATTAACTGTGGCCATGTGTTTTGTATGGGACAGTTTCATCCCTGAGTTTTGGACTTAATGGCAGTCGGCTATCTTAATGTAATTTACATTTTTGGTTCTTGGGTACTGAAGTGAGACTATATCATTTATCTTTTCTCTTGCAAAGGAAAGTTATGGTATCACCGCTTAAGTAAAACTAGCAAAAACTACAGTGTAGAAAAACTGTTGCAAGTAAAAGTCATGCATTCAACATTGTACTCAAAGTTAAAGTACAACAGTATTGGCATCACAATATAATTTTAGCACCGAAAGTAAAAGTCCTCATGCAGGATGGCACATTTCAGATTGATAATATTTAATATCACTGAATTCTAATTGATAATGCATTAGAATCTGTACATCACTTTAATGTTGTGACTAAGAGAGTGACCGTTTTAATTACTTTATATGCTGCTGGCTATCTTAACCTATCATAATACATCATAATCTATTAGTTAGGATTTATATTTTGTATTGATAATCTAAATCGGCAAAGTAACTAAAGTTATCAAATACATGTAGTGGAGTAAAAAGTATAACATTGCCTCCAAAATGTAATGGTTTAGAGGTATAAAGTAGCATAAAATGGAAATATTCAAGTAAAGTACAAGTACCTCAAAATTGTACTTAAGTACATTACTTGAGTAAATGTACTTGGGTACGTTCCACCACTGGTGGCAACTGACAACATCAAGCCAGTGTGAAGACTTTATGATCCTTCTCAGTTCATGCTACTGTCACATTATGTTTGAGAGCTTACATTTATTCTTTAATCATCACTCAAGTAATAAAACACACCCTGCTTAATACAACATTTACGTAGTCTGGTAGGGCCATTGGTCTGTGAAGGAGTCTTAAGACTCCTCTCATCTTTTCTTATAGTTTCACTTCATTTTAGCATTTATCATTATCCTGTAATTGTCCCTTTTGGCCACTGTTTAGCAAAAGTTAGACTCACTTAAATGTTACACAGAAAGCACTGTACAGCAGTGAGTACATCTATTGTGTGCTGCTTGTGCTATCATAGGGAGGCGGTAAACATGACCAGGTATTCCTTCTCTTACTAATCCCCAGGGTAAGAGCCAGACCTCTCAGGATGACATCTCAGAGTATGAGGTAACACTCTTATCTGGAGCATCTGTACAGATACAGCAAATGCTCAGTGGTGGAAGAAGTACTCAGATTGTGTACTTAAGTAAAAGTAGCAATAGGCCTACTACAGTGTAAAAAAACGGACTAGTAAAAGTCCTGCATTCAAAAATCTTACTCGGATAATAGCACAAAGGTTTTAACATCAAAATATACTGAAAGTACCAAAACGTAAAAGTAGGCTACTCCTGGTGCATAATGACCCATTTTAGAATGAAAGGATTGTAATTATTGATGCAGTCATGTTAAAACTGAGGCTGGTTTTAATTACCAAAGGTTAATACAGTTTTAACTTAAACTATGATCATATATTATTTGTTGAATTATTAATCTGAATCTGTAAAGTAACTACTATTAGTTATCAAATAAATGCAGTGGAGTAAAAACTCAAATGATTTCCTCTGTGATGTAGTAGTGTAGAAGTATAAAGTAGCAGGGAAATTCAGAATTGTACTTAAGTACATTACTTAAGTAAATGTTACTTTCCCCCCACTGCAAACACTCATTTGTGCAAGGTATCTGATGACCTCTTTGACCTGTTTGTGAGCAAAAGTCAACATGTTTCCCTAAATTTGGCTACATGCCGAAGAGGCCCATTTACCCTTTTAATATTATTTGTATTAAAACGGTAAATGGAGGGTGGCAAAATAATACTTACACCTCTCTCAGCAATAACAACAAATACTGTCAAACATTATCACAGATGATAGGTGCCAAAAAATACATTTTAATTCAACTTTATACTGGCATCAGATTGTGACATTTTGCTACAGAGTAACAGCAAGTATTATTCACTTCTCTTCAGTGCACGTGCCCCGACTGTGCTAGGTTGAAATTGAGAGAGAAATAGGACAAAGGTATCAGCAGTGTCAGATTAGTGCCTATTAGTATATGTAAACGTATGCATTCAAGATAAATGTTGGAATACAGCCAGCTACTATGCAATCTGCAAAGTTTATGAGGGATGGAAGCAAATGTGCCCCGTCAGACTTTTTCATTCCAATATCCTCATTTACCCCTTTGTGGGTATGTTTCTTTTCCATCCCGGTGGTCCAGTATGTTTAATGCTGTGTGTGTCAAGATGGTCTTTGTAGAGGATGTACACACAAAACAAAATGATTGCAGAAGACTATTTGTTTTCTGTATATGGTACAGATAATGAACCAAAAGAACAATAACATTTCCTTTTGGCAAAGGTTTGATGTAGTAATCATTTAATTGTGCTTGCTGTAAATGTAATGATTACAGTGTGTTTTTGTCAGTCCCATTGAGTTTGCATAACCTTTCACTACTTTTTGCCCAGTTTTGTAGTCAAGTAAACAGGGAAAAACTAAACATTGTTTTCTATACTATGTCAGTTTAGTGTATTTATTTGTACCAAAAAATAATAGAATCAATTGAATACGCTTTTATAGACATTCCCATGTACTCAGAGTACATTGTTTTCCCTCATACATTTCTGATTAATTAAATTCATTTTTTTTTTTTTTTGTCTATCTGATACGTATTTGATTATTTTTTTTATATCTTGACATTTTTAAATGGTTTAATTTCTAATACAAACTACAGCTGTCGCTTTCCAATGCGTCATAAAAAAGCGACTCCGTGTAACAGGAAGTGCCTTCTTATCATTCTTAATCACAAATCAGCCTTTAGAGCTATCACTCAAAGATAGCATCACCACCATGCTTAACGACAGTGAGCTTGCAACGTTGCGGAATAGATTTAAGAAAGATGCGGAGTTTCTTATGCAAACAACGGCAAATGGTGACGAAGATGAAAAGAGTAAGCTTCAGAAACATTGTGTCGGCTAGCGTTGTTAGCCAACCTTAACTACCTAGTTTTGTGCCAGAGCTATCCGTTAACACTCGCACGAGACGGTCACGTTAAACACACTGAAAGCTTCTGTTTGGGCACTAACATACCAAATGTAAGTGCGAGTGGCATAGTTTCAAATAAGCACAAGTTTCTGGCTAACCTTAGCTAACATAGTTAGAAAAGCAGCTAACTTTTATGGTTGAATGGCCAGTTTGTGGTCCACTTGCTATATAGGCTAAGTTAGTCTTTAAACAGCCTTGGCATTTTACTTTCACAAAACTATAGCTGAAAGATGCTATTTGTGATTGCAACATTTTTTGTCTAATAGGGGGGGTTATATGCTGGGCAATTGTTCCACTTGGAGGTCCTAACTGGCAGAAATCCTGCAATTCTTGATTGTTTTGACTGAGCAAACGCTGTGTCAGCTCAGCAACATAATACAGGGAAACTCTACTCCTACACTGTCCTCAATCTAAGGGTCATATCTTTGCCAGTGTAAACTAATAACTGTAATATAAGTAACAGACAAAGCACTTTCCAAGTTGTGATCCCCCTTTTTTAAATAGTTTTTAATTCATGGCTGCTTTTATTCCAGTTTACATACTATAAGTGCTCCTTCTGGCAAGACGACGTGGTACAGTCTTATCTCGTATCCAAGGTGGACCACCAGGCATAACTTTGATTAAATATGTAGGCCAACTATTTGTCTAGGGCATAGAGTTCATTGTGAGCTCTGCACAGACTAGACCAGCATGCTGAAGCACTTCAGCAGCCAACAACAGCCTCCGATGCGTTTAATCAGCCAGTAAATTATAGGTATTAATACCTCTCTGAGAAGTAAGATTATCTCAAAGAAAGCTATCGGTTTCACCCAAAAAGCTCCTTAACCCTGAAAGGTGGGGTTTTAGCACATTCTGTCAAGGCAAGACAAATCTCATATTTGGTAGTAAATTCTATACCAGCGTATTTAGTTGTCTTTGAGCCATGCGGGATGTTAGTGTTGAATGTTACCATATCTAACTGATGGCAACACACTTTAAGACTGTAGCCAAACTTTTGTGGGCATGTGAACTTTCAAGTAATAATTTAGTGTAATTTGCTATGAATCAATTTGTTATTATAATCTGTACTTAAATCTCTATTTTTTTTTTTCTAAAGTCCTCATGGAATGAAACATGCTCTTAAAGTAGCCTAATGAATTGAAACTATTTTGTTTTACTCTTCAGGCCAGGAGGAAAAAGATGCTAAACCTCTCCCTCGCATAAACAGGCACTCCATTTTCTGGATCGTGGCATCTATAGGTGTGACCTACTATGTGGATTTCCTCCGCAATATCATGGAAAACGATGATATCAAAAGGTGATTGAGTCGCACAAAAAGCTCCTTGCTGATCTTGTTAACGCTTTCTCTATTCCCTACATTACAAGGCAGGTAAAACGTACCTAAGTATATAATAGCATTATTTTTTTTGTATATTTCCTATAAATTACCCGTACACACAGTAAGCCTTTGTCAGAAAGCAAATATTGTCACAAAAGGTGTTTGGTCACGGAAATATACGACGTATAGTATCATATACCAATGAAAAAGCTTGTGTCACTGGGAAGCTGTTTGTTGTGTTGTTAACGATACCCTCTTTTGTATTTGAGTAGCTTCAAAAAGTCTTCATAGATTGCCTTCAGGTCTTAACATACACTGTTCTCCTTTCAACCCCCATTTCTCCAGTTGGTGGTTCAATGTGGGTCTGATACTCCTTGGGGTCTGCCTGTCGCTGGCCATGTTTTGCATTGTGTACCTGGAGTGGTTCAAAGGCATCCAGCACTACGAACAAGAGTACCCTGCCATTCCTCCCGTCACTACCGCAGCCTTTATTGCCGCATCTTGCAGGTAAAACGGCAAAAACAAGTTTAACTATAAGAAAAACATTTTAGACGGCAAAGAAAGTAGAATAGTATTGGATTTATTTTCTAAAAACTTGAAAAGTTAACAAGAATATCTGGCACACTATACCTCTCTTCATCATATATGCTCAATGAGCAAATATGATGTCCAAATGGGAAAATTAAAAAAAATTAAAAATATGTATACCCTTGGGAAATGAATCGCCGATAATAAACTTCATGGAACTGTAAGCACTTTGTGTGACTTGGTGAATTCTGCCAGCTGTGGCGCATTTATATACGTGTAGCGATAACACCTCAGCATAGGCTGCACTTGTGTATCCTTGCTTCCCTCCTCTCTCCTTGACTCCTCCTAGCGCAGTAAAGGAATTTGGATGCCTTTCAAGATGGTGGGTCAATTTATCCAGGATAGAGGAGGGATATTTGGATGAACCCATAGGCCTTTATTTCAGAAGATACTTTGGAAAAGCAGTTGGAAAAGCCCAGAATGATCACATTAATGATGGCTTAATTCCATTTAGCTGCTTTGATTTCCAGTTGCTCACTCTCACTGAAACGCTGAAACATAACAGAGCCATCGTTGGTCTTAGCAGGAACACCTGGACTTTTCCTACTATGACAAGTCCAAATACCTGCTGTGAGAAAGGCCTATTGTGCTTGATTGACATCTGTCTCACTTTCCTGTCTAACTAACCACTGTATTGGACACACTTGTGTATGTGTGCATGTGAATGGCCTATGATATTTTATGCCAACATTAACCTTTACTTATGTTCTTGGTAAGATAGGTTGCACAAAGTTGCCGAATGCTTTTATTGTAGTAATCTGAGGCATGGCAAAAAGATGCATCGACAGTGTTCAGTATTTGGAATATTTGCTGGTCTGATGTCTACAACCAAGAAAAGCTCTCTAGGCCTACTATAGAAACCTGATATTATTTATGCCAGTCCGTCCACCCTTTCTCTGTATGTCAGTGAAGATCAGGACCGACTGACGAGCTTAGAGTGAGCCTTAGGAAGAGCGTCAATCGTGAACCTGTTTGTTTCGTTAGTAGCATAAATCAAACTTTACCATCTAAAAGATCCCTGGCATTTCATAGCCTCCCACATTCTTCCTCTGCCAAGGCTGTGACAACAGGACACTATAGGAGACGCCTGTATGCAATGGATATTTTATGATCCATCGATACTGACGTGTTATAAATTGTGCATATTTGTAAGTGTTTTTGTTTTTTTCCTTGCAGCTTGAACATGGCACTGTGGCCAGTGTGGTCCTTCTTCACTCCGCTCATCCTCTTCACACAGTTCATGGGTGTGGTCATGTTCATCTCTATGCTTGGGTGAAGATGATACTTTTTCTTTCTTTTCACTTTATAAAGCTTTGTCCTTTTTTTTTAATTTGCACAAAATGTTTATTTTATTGAATAAATAACATTGTATTTGGCCTTAAATTGTGAACATTTATGTGGAGTAAAAAGTGTGTGGTTAAACTTTACATGTTTAATACTGTTGCTTCGTACTTTACGTCTTCTTGGTAACCACTATGTTGACTTTTCTTTATATGGTTTTCCTCCATTACGTACACATATTTCTTGAACAATACTCAACCTTACAGCTGCATTGACTGCACTGCTATCAATACAGAAAACATGCATTCCAAAAAAACCTTGGACACACAACACCAAATACTGTATTTCCCTGATTTTATCTTGCAGCCATATTGCATTGTTGGCCACGAGCATGTGATGAAATAGCCGAGCGAGATTTAACAATATGGTTAACAACAGTGGCTCGGATTTAACTTGCTTTAATTTAATGCTTGCTTTTATTTCATCTTCCTGGTTGCTCGTGCTCCTCTGTCCCCTACCATTCTCTCACACCTTCCAGTCCTACACGCTGTTGTCAGTCTGTATGGAGTGGGGGCAGGTCAGCATTGCGGCATCACTGTGGTGTCGGTAAACTGAGAGTTTAACCATCTCTGTTTATGATGATTTGTCACGGTTGTGTTTTCCTAAAGAAACAATGTGTCAAGAAATGTGATGCATTGTGTTAAGTGTTTGGCAAACGGCACTAGTACAATGAATGTTTCGAGAAAAGCCCTTTTTTTTATTTAGTTTACAGCAGACATTTTTGGCTTGTTGCAGTGGGAAAAGGTGTTTGTTAATAACAGGTGTTATTTATAACATTAACGATGAAAATGTGTGACAGTGAGCCACCATTCACAACGCCAGGGCCCTGAAACTGAATGGCGTTGAGCCATTGCTAATTTATTTACACCTTTTCCTACTGTGACGTGGTGAAATGTCCTTTGTGAAAATGGTATTTTGTATTTATACATGTGTGTAAGCAATGGAGAGCAATTTCTTTCTTAGGCAGTTTGTGTTGAATGTAAATACTTCTGCTTATATTGGTTAAAATGTTCTTTTTTTCTTTTAATAAACTTTGATAACTTATTTCCCTACTTACTAAAATTGTTCTCATTGCTTGATGACCGACAACCTTGATCAAATGCATAATTTAAAAGTGCATAAAAAGTTGGACCCGAGACTTCAACTAAAATATCTCCTAAATCCAGAATCTTGACCAAACTTGATTAAAAGCTTGTCTGTGACCAAGACGACACTTCCAAACTTATCACCATTTCAATTTGTAAAGATTTATTTTGCACTTTCCGACCTATCGCATATTATCAGCACTAATATAAATACAGACTTTGGTTACCAATTTATACACCTGTCAAATCCGATGCAATCCAATACCATAGTATAATATATCATATAATAATACATTTAAGTTTGCAAATTGTATAATGCTCAGTTTTTTTACCCTGTCAGAGGGATGTTGACGGAGGTGCGTGTACATTTTTGAAGACATTATTGGTGCTACTAACTATATATTTGTGTTTTTCAATTTGTTATCCACTCCTGTTTACACACATGGCAGAAGCACCTCTCGATATAATATGATCTAAAACAACAATACTCACTACAGCTGAAGGATTACATTACACCAGTACAAAAGTTAAGTTATATTTAGAAAAGGACATGTTTTAATAACACATTCCTTTTATAATCTATATATATATATGATATATAATATTATAATTATCTGAACTTTGTGCACCCAGTTTACTGGATTTTAAAGGCAGTTTGTCCCTAAGACTGTATTTATAATTGTTTTTTTAATCCTCAGCATAGAAAATAGAGAAACAAATATGTCTGACATAATTCTACGTTTAGAAAAGTTAAGCTTCTTACATTGCTTTGACTTGTTGATTATTGATGTTCAACATCCAGCAGTATACTTAATGCCAGTGGTGGGTTAAGTATTCAGATATTTACTTTAAAAGCTAATGATACTACCACATTAACTCACTAAACGTACTGTATTTACAGTTTAACTGAAGTAAAAGTACAGATTTATTAAGACGTTTCAGATGTAATCATGCAAAATGGCTCCTGTCAGAATATTTTATTACACATGGTTTATGATATTCAATTATTGTACTGTTGTACATTTCCAACAATGTTTATTGAGTTTTTATAATTTTATTAAAATAAAATAAAATGTTATGCATTCATACTTACAAATATCCAGTATTATAATAACTTAAACATATATACTTATACATGATGCATACATAGATACATACATATTAATGAATATAAAAAGGATTAAAAATAAATTAAATGAACTCTCCATCTTTTATGTTGTAGCGTACTAGTTACTCAAATTGATGTCCAGCTTTAAAAATGTTTTGCTTTTTTTTTTTTTTTTTTTAAAGATGACAGTGCATCTTAATCACACTGTTATTGATGTGTCCTCAAACTGCACTCAAATTAAATGAGGTTGTTTTGGGGATGTCCGTGAAGTGCCGACAACAGAGAGCCCATTACTTCTAGATTAAATCAAAATGCAGACTTAAGCAAGTCGCCCATTAAAGTTCCCTGATAATGAATAGATCTCAGTCTTTTTCCTTATCGCGCTGATTCTCAGTGATCAAGACATCGATACTGAGCGGCTGATGAGTTGTTAAGCACTAAAGCTTTAGTCCACGTGACGCTATGGTGGAGGGTTCCTCGCGATAGGCGAGTGGGCCTCTCATTCTGTTTACAAGGCGCCGAGAGTTCCCCGAGGATGAAACGTTGAAACAAAGGTAATTTGTCATTTGTCCTCCCTATTACCCTGTTAACCAACTTCATAACACATTTCACGTGCACGTGCACGTCAATCAACAACACCACAGCTGCGCGCGCGGCCTAGGGGCTCGCTAAATATCGGTGTTTGTTGTTTCCTCCACGTGCCATGCGCAGATCTCAGATGTGCTCCTGAAGTAAAAAATAAACAGAAAGTTACTGTTTGAATTATAAGCACGCATGTAAGCTGTTAAATGACAGGTGTGGGAGCTGCAAGGTGATGTTGTAAAACTGTCGTTCAAATCACAGATACGCTCGCGGGCTGTGCTCTCGTGTGTGTGTGTGCGCGTGTGTGTGTGTGCTGTGTGTGTACCGTATACTGCATGCATTATGGTTCTTCTCTAAACCTCCTCAGAAATTGTTAAGGGGCTGCAATTTAAATTGGAGAACAAATTGCTTCAGTGTTGCATCGTTTTACATAACTTGCCTAGTTGACCTCATACATGTTGATTTGTGAGAAATTGATATTATAGGCCTATTGATTATATTGAAATCACGTTTACAATATAGTTAAATGACTCACCAGTTTTGTTTGCACTAATTAGCCACCAAATATCCATGTGAGGACCCTCATCCCACTTTAACCACCCACCAACCACTTCCACTGTGCTGCGTGTATCAATTCCACTCGTTGTGTTTCACTTTTTAATAAGGCCCTTTATAAAAAGAGAGAAGAAAATGAGCCATATTTGTTTTTAAAGTATACGTTGATGATTACTTGGCCCTGATTACCATTCACATCCTCTCCTACATTCACATCACACCTATCACCTCTCAATCTATGTGAGCAGTCCTGCTTTGTTATGCTGATTGCGCGCATCCGGCCGACCTATTTATGTCGAGCCACAGGTTAGCCTACATTGTCACATCCATAAGAGCTCTCCGTGCTGGTGTTCTCCTTCTTGACATACACTCACACAAAGCCATTGTGTATTTGATCATTGAAATCCGATTCTTCTTCTTTTTTTTTTTCTCCCCCAATTTGAGAGCAACGTTTTGACCACATTTTAACCACAAGTGGACATAAGGATTTGAGGAGGTGGCACTTGGATTTGGATCGCTGTCAGGGCAGGTCACTCTCCTCCAGCCTGTAAAACTCGCTGGTTTGTGAAATGTCATCTCCCCTTTTATCTCACCAAGGCCTGTACGCTTAACACCCGATAGCCACCCTGAGAGGATTTCAGCAGACTTGGAAAGACTGTCTGTCAGCTGCTCCGAGGAGGTGGATTTGGGCGAATCTCGCGTTTTTTTTTTCCTTCTGTTATTGTGGATAATTCCGTGCTTAGTGTTTTTGCTTCTTTAGGCAGTGAATGGTTGGCACGGCAGGCCCAGTGATTTCTCTGAAACATATGGGAGTTTCAAGAGGAAGGGGGTCTGGGATCACCAAAGACTGAAACGCAATCTACCATTTTCAGTGACTCAGCGCGCCTGTTACGCGACCAGATATTTCAGTTTCAGGGTTACAAGATGACAATGGCATCTATCAAGTCCATCCTTAGCGAGGCTGGACATTGAAACTTTGCGTGACCACTGAGCCGGACCTTGAAGATTGAATGAGCATGTTTGGCACGGTACCTATTCGTCTGAATCCCCACCTTGTAGCAACAGGTTAGGCACCTGGCCTCCCCCAAATGCTCTTATAGCGCGCGGCTTTGACTTTATACTCTTCTCTCGGCATTGCAATTTCCCTACATGTCTCCCACCATGGTGGAGCACAACGGCCTGGATATTATGTGCCTGAACAAGTACTGCCACAGTTCCTCCTCGTCGTCCAGCTCCGAGCAAGACAAGAAGATGTTCAGCAAACTAAAACTCAGTTTGTCGGGGGATTATCCGAGGAAGAACGCAGAGATCCTCAGCGGCCAGTACGGGACCAACTTGCTGCTGATCGGGGCGGCGTTGATGCTGGCCATCGCGCACCATGGCCCCTCTGTCAAGGAAGAGCACCTGCTGTCCTTTGTCACCTGTCTCATGATCCTCCAGCTGATCTGGATGATGTGGTACATCCTGGTGCGGGACAGACAGAAGAACACTCGGACCGAGAAAGATGTCCACGCCACCACATGCTGGATAAGAGGTGAGTTTGTAAGATTACGCGCAGGATTACAGCAGTTCATGCGTAAAATAGGAAATTAACGTTATTGTTTTCCATGTATTTGGAGATGGCATGTCATCTTCTAAAACCACAATCCAATCTAAAACTGTTTGTGTTTGACATTTTTAAGAAAACCTGATAAATGCTGAGCCATATAGGCAGAATGTGGGAGTAATAATTTTTTTTCCTTCTTTTTTCTCGGTAGGTGGTTTGACTCTCCTTGCTCTCCTTTCACTCATCATGGATGCTTTCCGAATCGGGTATTATGTTGGCTATCAGTCTTGTGTGTCCGCTGTGCTCGGGGTATATCCTGTCATCCATGCAACTCACACCATAGCGCAGGTACATTTACAACCCCACTTTCGTTTCAATAAAGTGATAATCTTTCAGCAGTGTTAGACACTGTGTCTTTTTTTTTGTTTGCTGTGCACCACTTAACCAGGTAGCTCTTTGAATAATGTGCTCTTTGTTGTTGAGGCGAGTACAGAGTTGCTGCAACAATATAATCCTGTCATTGTCCATGTTATTTGAGTGTAATTGACAAGGGAAATCCTTCTAGTTAAGGGATTGAAATGATTCTTAAGTTGCTTTTTGCTGTTTATAAAACATGTTTTAATTTTTTGGCTTTTTATATTAAGGCGTTCTGACTTGTTTTTGGTGTTTTGTTTAGGTGCATTTTCTCTGGTTTCACATCAAGGACGTCATCAAGAGCTTTGAGACATTTGAAAGGTATGTGGAACATACATATATAATATTATAATTTAACGTCAAAAAACAGGTTTTGATACCGCATTCGTGAAACATCTCACCAGAAACTAAAGAACGTGCAACATATGGAACCTGCGTGCATGCACACCACGACAACCTGTATCATAATCATAACAGTGCCACATGCTGTCAGATGACTGCTCATAAACCTTGTTTTCGACTGTTTCTCTCCTCAGATTTGGTGTAATCCACGCGGTCTTTACCAACCTCCTCCTGTGGTGCAACGGTGTCATGTCAGAGGCCGAGCACTTCTTGAACAACCACAAGAGAAGACTCTCTGCACTGGGCTACGGAAACCTCACGATAGGTAAGGGCCAAGGGGTTGATTGTTGACTTGTACCTCGAAGAAAAGTACAATAGTCCACTTGAGAGCTCACTTCAATGGATGAAAGACGAAAAGGGAAGGAAAGGAGGCTTTGCGAGGGGAAGGGAGGTTAGCTCGGCAGCCCAGTGGGTCTTGTTTGTGTCGAACATCTCTCTATTAGGTTTCAGGAGACACACAGTGTTGCTAGTGCTGAGGCCCCCTCCCCGGCCCTTTCCCCACACTTCAGCCACCACCACCCTCCTTGGCAACCCCCCGCTTGACCTCAGACGGCTTTGTACCCAGGCTGCTTACTCCCAAGGGTGCTGCAATTACAGTAACTGATACATCTAAGCCTAGGGTTGGGGGGTTCGGCTGCTCCTCCTCATATCCGGCTGACTGTGAGGCTGGCTGCACCCTGACTGTTGTTCCCTTTTTAATTAAAGGCTGCAGTACCATAGTGGTGGCCTTCGGGAGGGGATGGGGGGGGGCGCACACGGCAAGGTTTTGTTGAGATGATCTTTAGCGGGCATCAGCATTACCATAGCGTGTTGTGGTGGGCTTGACAAGGAGGAAGTATAACAAGTGCATTGTTATCACCATCTAACACTAACAATAAAATGATCGTGGTAAATTTCCATTATCAGGATAATTGTTAATATCCTCACACAAGTGATTTAATAGAGCCTGGTTTATTTATTTTTTTATCCAGGAATTGTCATGTAAGAAAGAACAGACTCGCATAATGTTGCTATTTAAAAACAAATGTATTTATCTTTTAATTATACAGGGGGACCTTATGATTTATGAAAACCTTATTGATTGTTTTATTGTTTGTTTTTCACAAAAAAAAATCTGTGATGTGCTAAAAATATTTGTTTCTTAACACAATACAAGATGAATTGATTTCAGTATTTTTTAGTTCCATTTGAGGAGTTTCAAGAATATTTTGATGATAATCGGGATATTATCGTCAATAGCAATTATTTTGGCCAGGATAATCCTGACATAAAAATGTCATATCGTCCCATGCCTAGTTGTGAGGCAAACCATAAATACCATGAATAATCCTGAAAGAAGCGGCTTAAAAAGCCTTGTTCTGCTTTGAGTTTTGAGATTAAATGCTTTCTGGCTTCATTGTTGGGAAGGCATTAGTGTAGAGCAGTGACCCACAATCGCTTAAAAAAAAAAAATCGGAATTAATGCGATATATCTTCTACACAAGACTGTGTTTTGTTCTTTTTTTTTTTTTGTGAATTACTGATCATATGACCCTTTCAAGGCTATAAAAAATGCAGGAAAAAAATCACTTTGTGGTTGAACTGGTCACAACAAGTACATATACAGTATGCACTGACAAGTAGACATTTCTTTGTCACAAGCCAAACAAGGTTGGGAAACACTGCCTTGGGGAATAGATATGTGAGCTTCTGATGCTCTCTCTAAGGAAGTACTGGAGCAAAAGGATGTCATAAAACCCAATCTGCATTTCCAAATGATTCTCTTAAAGCATTTAAGATTAGGTTGGATTACAGTAAAGGTTCAGTAGCTCTATTTTTGCCCCAAGGCTTTCAAAGCATTATTATTTGACAGCCTAAAATGTGTTCAAATGAAAATACATACATATTTCATTCATTCAGTGTGGTTAACACTGTCTTATTGTAGTGTGCGGTATATTAAAGAAGAAAGAGAAAATTCTTTCCCATATTTCTCATGCATTTGCATCTGTTTTCATTTGTTTTGCAGTGCACTCAGAGCCTCACTGTAACTGCACCACCAGCACTTGCTCCATGTTCTCCAGCAGTCTCTTCTATCTCTATCCCTTCAACGTTGAGTACCACATCTTTGTCTCCGCCATGCTCTTTGTCATGTGGAAGAACATCGGACGGACCATTGACCTCTCCTCAAACCGGAAGAGGCTGGCTACCAAAACCCAGGGCCTGACAGTTGGCCCGATTCTGGGTCTACTTGCCCTGGCCAGCACTATCGGGATCCTGGTGGTCTACGTCACCCATGTAGAGGAATCCCTCAAAATGCGTCAGTCAGCCATTTCCATGTTCTATATTTACGGCATCGTCATGCTGGTGTTCATGTGCTCTGCCGGTGCTTCAGGTCTGCTCATATATCGAGCGGATCACGTGCCGCTGGACACCTCCAAGAACCCGTCCAGACAGCTGGACACAGAGCTGCTGTTCGGGTCCTCTATCGGCTCCTGGCTCATGTCCTGGTGCAGCATAGTGGCAGTGCTAGGCGCCAACAGCAGTCCTCCTTACCGCTGGACCAATCTCATCTACTCTCTGCTAATTGTGCTGGAGAAGTACATCCAGAACCTCTTCGTCGTAGAATCCCTGTATCGCAAGCAAGACGATGGAGAGAGGGATGACCCCGAGTTACCAGCTGCTCCAGAAATCTTCTCTGTGACGTCCTCTTTGGCCCCGCCGTACAACGGCATCATCAACCGAGCCTACGAGACTCCAGACAGGAACTGTAGCACCATGGAGAACGAGCAGGAGGAGAGCGGACAGGTGTACAGATGTCCCAGGAAACCTTCTGAGGTGCTGCTGACCGCTGGAAACAAAGTGAAGGAGCCCACAAATATAAAGAGGCAAATCCTGAAGAACATCGCCGTCTTCCTGATAATGTGCAACATTTCGGTAAGCATCGTACTCGTCAACCTGGTCATTGAATGTCGATGAGATTAAATTAGGTTAAAGTAACGTTTGTTGTGTAAAAACTCTAAATAATGTCAATCAACTATCTGAAACACATTATTTTATGAACCGAATGCTTACTTAAAATAAGAACCTAAATCAGATGATTACCCGTAAACTGCTCTTATCAATACTTTTATATTAAAAAATGGCTCAAAATGATGATGTGTAATGTGACAGGGGTTGCTCGTAGTGACAAACCCACAGAGAATTATCACCCAACTCTGCTTTCCCCTCAGCTCTGTGGAGCATTTTAGCTCCTTTTAGCTTGTTGTATATCACCTGCCCAGTAGACAGACAAAGATAGCCACTAGCTGGTGAACATAGTGGAGCATCCAGCAGCTAAAGAGCAAGCTATTTCCATTAAGAGTTGGTGGAGACCAAAGCAGAGCTTAGGGCGACTGAAGGTTGCCAGAAACACGACTTCAAATAAATTCTAATGTTGATCCATGTCTGCTCGATGTATAAATAGACAACTGTTTGCTAACATCTTCATAAGGTAACTAGAAGCGCAGTCGGAGAGCGCAGACCTTCGCCAAGTCCATGCCCTATCTCGCAATGTTAACAAAATAATTTGTGCATCCGCTTTGTAATCCTGATGCGCTCCAAAGTTTAGAGGGTGCTTGCTTGGCACATGCTACACTCTTCCACCAAGTTTTATAATCCTGCTGACAAACAAAGCAAACCGAAAACTTTGCCTCCTTGGCGGAGGTAATATGTCAATGTTGTGAGTACAGCTTTAGTGCTGCCCCCAAGTGGCCAAAAAAAATCAATGAATGCAGGTTTAACTAATTAAACTTCTTTCTTTCTTTCAGCTGTGGATCCTTCCTGCCTTTGGCTGCCGGCCACAGTACGACAACGGGCTGGAACAGGAGACGTTTGGCTTCAGCATATGGACCACAGTTCTCAATTTCGCCATTCCTTTGAACCTTTTCTACCGCATGCACTCAGTCGCCTCCCTCTTCGAGGTGTTCCGCCGGGTCTGACAGAACAGCAGACGACTGACAATGCCAGATAACATGCACAAGAACACTTGTCACCACCGGCTCCCGAGAGTGTCTCACAGCGCAGGTCAGCCGTTCAGGAGGCAGTCTTGGTCACACTCCAACAGACTTGAAAACAAGCCGCGGGGACAAACAAAACGTAGATCCCTCAGTGTGGGGATTACAGAGGAAGACGAACCTATTAACCTACGCTCCTTGAAGAATTACCTTGTATAACACGAGGGTTATTAAAAATGGTGATGAAAAAGACCTTTGTACTTTTTGTTCTGCGGTCACATTTCAGTAGGTTTTCCTCACTGGTTCATTGTGTAAAATGCATATGCTGTATCTGACACGCATGTCTTGTACTGTTTCATATTATTAGCTGAAAGTATACAATAGACTACTCAAAAAATACTACAGCTAAGAAACACCTGTTAGTCTCAAACATCTGATAGTACTGTATTCAACGGAGCCACAAGTGCATTGGTGTACCACTTGACCCCTACTTTATCTGCATGTGAAATGTTCATACTGTCTATGGATATGGTTCTCATCTGCTTCTCTTAGTAGTTCGAGTCTATTGGAGTATGCAACACTTGAGCTACTAAGATAGTGACGAATTTAAGCACTATATTTTGTATATTCTTTATGAGTTGGACTATAGTTCTCTGACTCTCAGTCATTTAAGGTTCATCAATGTCCTTTTGTACGCGGACTCTCTGTTCTGTCAAGTTGACTGGTAAGTTATGTTCAAAATGATGTTACTAGGTAGCGCTGTTTTGATTACGCTGGAGTATCTGTATCCACATTACATGGAGAAGTGCTGTGTGAGAAAACAAATCTACTGTCACAAGATGCTTCCCTTCTAAACCCTGATGACAACGAATTCATGAAAAGTTAATGTTGTTCAAATCCTGTGCATCCATATTGTTGAAAGTAGGAATCTTGTATCAGAATAGCTCCAGGATTATTACAGAATACAAAATAAATGACAACTGCTACACCAGGCCGGAGATTGTATGTTTACACCTGAAAGATCAGCAATAAAAAAAAAACGACCTAGTCTGTGACAGTCCTTGTTTCTTTTTAAAAAACATTTTTTATATTTTTAAATATAAAACACAGATATACTGTATACTTGTACTGTATCATTTTATATCAAATCAATGTATAATTTCGGTCAGTTCTCAACCTGGTGCTATCCGCTGTATGTGTTCTCACTATGTGCCAACTTGTGGTAAAAATCCTTGGTTTTTTTTAGGTGCAAACTGCAATAATATATAATCTTTGTAAATACTGTCATGCTGATTAAAATAGACACTGTGATACAATTTTGTGAAATTCCAATGAAATGGTGCTCATATAAAATTATGTGTACAATAGTGATGAGTGTATATCTTTTGCCTATTGAAATAAAGAATTGTTTTCTTTTTTTCATATACAAGATGTGTCACATCTCTTATGTTATCTGCTCTGGATCTATGCTCACTGTGGCTACATTTTATTTAAATTTTATTTTCAAGCAAAAGCAACCTTATTTGCCCAGGTAAATCCCACCGAGTTATACAAAAAAAAAAAATTCGACTGGAGCCCTGGACATTTTCACTGAATTTCTGAAAGGGGTTGTAGTATATATTTGCACCACAAGGTGTCGCCACGTATTTATGTTTTTAGGAATTTAATCTGACGGTCCTAAAACTCCTGTACTGCAGGCACATCTTGGATTAATGCGCCATCTCTTCTTCATAAATTCCCAATTCTTTACAAACATTTGAATAAACTATATGAAGACGCAGTTAAAGGGGAAAACAAAGATATGCATAATAATAAAAAAACAGATTCTCACAAAAACAAATCAGTGAATTTAGGTTGGTTTAATATGCATTTCTAATGATCCCGTAACTACCTAAAATATACATATTGACACACAATCAATTAAATCATATTTTTCTGTGATTATTACTAAAATGCAGAAATCATTTTCCACATAAACTATTCTAGACATTATCCTCTGTGTCCCTGGTCATACAAACACACTTTCAGCATAACAATTTACTTGCTGTGGTATCATCTGTGGTAATGTTTGTGCGTAAAGAATGAAATGTTGTGGCACAAGTTGCCTCCTGATATCCTGAGATTATAGGTTACTCCAGAGTATTTGGCATCGGGTGTGGGGGGGATTATTTTTGACGTAGTGTCACAACGATTTGACAGGCACGCAGACACGTCTAAAAATATCTCGTGACGTTTCAAAAGCCGGAAACGCCGCCGCTGCTGCCGCTGCGGCCGCTGCTGCTTCTGCACGGGGAGTGTGAATGTGACTCACCTGTTCAGGGTGACTCTGAAAAGTGGGTGAGCTCTGACCTCCAGTCGGCGGTCTTTAGAACGCAAACAACCAACAGTATTTAGTGATATTGTGAAAAATATTGATTTGTCCATAATATTAGGAAAGACTCATTGGCTTTTTTCATTAAGGTTCACACATTAAAATTACACTGCAGCTTTCTATATCAGGCTGAAAATGTTTAAAAAAAAAAAAAAAGAAAGCGTTTTGGTGGTTTTACTATGCACTTATGGTGCTGGTAATAAAACGTTTGAATCAAATTCAAGGCAGCAGAACAGTAAGATCCACTTGGAGTCTTGTGTGATAGATAAACAGACAGACAGATAAACAGACAGACAGACAGACAGACAGACAGACAGACAGACAGACAGACATGTGGAGTTACTTGCTGAGGGGGATTATGAAGGCATTTGCTTTTTCAGCACCATGGACAGCTCTGTCAGTGCATGTGAGACTAATGCATATTGCTGGTTGCGTGTGTCTGCAACCTCTATACATGTACGAAAAACACATTTAAATGCACCTTGTAGCTGTTTATTAATAGTTGTGTCTATGTTAAAACACAGTTTGGTCCCGCACAAAAAGCCCTCCATATTGTTTCCCTGTCACTGCAGTGTTGTGTGATGTGAAATGCGCATGGAGAGAATAGACGATCCATAATTGGTGGACAGTTCCCGACTGATTTAGAGTTTGTAATAACGCACTCTGGAGTCCCTCAAAAATGTTTAGGGCTTCTCCTCACACCCCTTTTCTAACGCAGTGTTGTGCGTAACACCACCCACAAAGGAGGCGTGATACTGTAGCCAATGCACCCAACCCTGGTTATGTTAGTGCGCGTTAGGCTGCAGGGAAACCCTGCGCACCCACACTGCGCCCAGGATACCTCGGACTGAGAGATTCACAGGGGCAGCCAGGTCAGACGACCGGACCCGGGCAAGGCTGCAACATGCGCTCGCCACTGTGTGCTGCGTCCCAGTCCCTCAGCGCACCTGGCACGTCGCGCGGCTCAGTTTTAAGGCGATCAATTCTCTCTTTCCGTCTGTTTTGCACTCCACATCAGGCTGACAACCGAGCGTGTCAATGGGGACAATACGTTGAATGGCTGATACATGTGCCTGTCCCCGCGCGCGGAGCAATGGACTGCAATTTTACTTGAAGAGGCACATGGAGAATCCAGCCAAGTATCTCTCATCGGTGCAGGGGATTGACTCTGCGCCGGCACCTCTCGGAGAGATTATGTGGAACATCACCGAAACGGAGGCAACAAAGGACGGGAGGACGGATATGGTGGCGCGCACGGTGACGGGCTGTCTGCTGTCCCTGCTCATCCTATGGACCCTGCTGGGGAACATCATGGTGTGCTCCGCGGTGCTGCGCTTTCGACACCTGCGGACCAAAGTCACCAACATTTTCATCGTCTCCCTGGCTCTATCGGATTTATTCGTGGCCATCCTGGTGATGCCCTGGAAAGCTGTGGCAGAGGTGGCGGGGTACTGGCCGTTTGGCACTTTCTGTAACGTCTGGGTAGCTTTTGACATTATGTGCTCCACCGCCTCCATCCTCAACCTCTGCATCATCAGCGTGGATAGATACTGGGCCATCTCGAGCCCCTTCCGCTACGAGAGGAAGATGACCCAGCGAGTTGCCTTTGTTATGATAAGCATCACTTGGACGTTGTCTGTGCTCATTTCATTCATACCGGTCCAGCTGAACTGGCACAAAGCCAGCGGTGACGACATGGCAGGGACGCACAACTCCTCCACGAGCCGGCTGATAGAGGAGAACTGCGACTCCAGCCTGAGCAGAGAGTATGCTATATCCTCCTCTTTGATAAGTTTCTATATTCCCGTGGCAATTATGATTGTGACTTACACTAGAATATACCGGATTGCACAAATACAAATTAGAAGAATAGCCTCCCTGGAGAGAGCGGCGGAGCACGCGCAAAGTTGCAGGACAAACAGAATAGAGTGCCAACACCACAACACCTTGAAAACGTCGATTAAACGCGAGACCAAAGTGTTCAAAACTCTCTCGGTGATTATGGGTGTGTTTGTGTGCTGCTGGTTACCGTTCTTCATCCTAAACTGCATGGTCCCGTTCTGCGACAGGCCGGCCACGGACCAGGACGCGGGTTTGCCGTGCGTAAGCGAGACGACGTTCGACGTGTTCGTGTGGTTCGGCTGGACCAACTCCTCCCTGAACCCCATCATCTACGCCTTCAACGCCGAGTTCAGGAAGGCCTTCGCGAGCCTCCTGGGCTGTCGCAATTTTTGCTCCAACACGCCAGTGGAAACTGTGAACATCAGCAACGAGCTGGTCTCATATAATCAAGACACCCTCATCCACAAGGAAATCGCGAACGCATATGTCAACATGATGCCCAACGTGGTTGAATGTATCGAGCACGAAGAGACTTTTGACAGGATTTCACAGTTTTCTCACAACAATGAAAACGCCACCGACTCGGTGTGTGACTTGGAAGACTGCGAGGCAGATATCAGTCTTGACAGGATGTCACCGTTCACACCCAATGGATTACACTGACTCCAACTTCGTGTGCCCCCCCCCATCCCCATGCGTATTTGGATGTATTGATAATATTTATGTCATCGTTCATTCACCTCCTTTGTCCCAGAAGCTGCTCTCCACAGGGAGCCCACATGGTCAGGGTCTACTGAGCAGCTGCTGAGGGGTCAAGTGACTTGCTCATGGACACTTCAGCAGGCCTCAAGTCTGTGTAGCCACCAGGCCACCCTGCCGTCGCTTTTGCCGTCATATATGAGATGTGATGTTGCTGTCCTGTTCTGAAAAAAAAAAAAAAAAAGAAAAAAAAAAAGTGATGTAGGTGTTTATTTACATGACAAGTGAAGTCTGTGTTCATTTGTTCAAATGTTCAATGTGAGCTGTTGTTTACCGGGAAGGCTTCCGCGTCTCATCCACTTGCAGGTGGGAAACATGTTTGTAAAAACTCACTTGAGGAATTATAAATATTTTGCTGCTTAAAAACCTCGTGTATCCAGTGCCCGCCTTTCCACTGAGTATGACAACTGAGGGAAGCCTTACAGACAGTGCGACCAAGATAGCTCCACTCAAATGCAGTAATTTTCAGCGCCTTATCTTATTTAAGGAATCGTTTTGAGACATGAAAGGAATGTGTCGTATGAAGTTACATGATGCCAAAATGCCGTTTTAAAGTGTTTACCCCATGCACTACACCCATCCCAGTGACTACTCCAGCACACCCTCTCTGCATCATATGGAGCTGCAGTTTGATTAAGGCTCAGATGGCCAGAGGAAAAACATGATGTAAAGGCACAAAATTTAATGCTACAAACTGGAATCACTTACCCAAAATCAAATAATTTTGACCAGAACCAGCAGTTATTTTAACAATCCAAAACTGTTAACTATTTTCTGTGACCTTTCATTTCTCCTTGAGACCAAAACTGCTGAATGGTTCTGCTTTATCAACCACAGTCGGCTTGAACTGACCGAACAAAAGAATAGAAAATATTCTGGGCTGTCCTGAACGACCAAAGATTTCAAGGACTGAATCAATAACTCCGACACAATAGGGCGACAGTGTTTTGTCAGCTAAAGGAATTGTTGCTATAGAAAGCCTACACACACACACACACACACACACACACACACACACACACACACACACACGCACACACACACACACACATGCACGCACACACACAAGGCCACCGGGCCAACACAACTGGATGTCATACATCACCTCTCCAACACCGCTCTCTATCTTTGTACTGTACAGATGACCTGATCTGAATGTATTCTACTGTCCTTTAAACAGTGAAGTGTGTCATCATTTGTCTAATAAAATGCTGTCATGCTGAGAGGAACAGAGTGCTCTGATATCTTCCTGAAGGTCACATTAAAGTTTATGGGGTTTCGCGAGAGGACACTCTTTGCAGGGTTGGAGGTTTTTCAACTTTAGTTCAACTTTCATTATACGTGTACTCAGCGGTTACTCTACTCTCATGCATATTCACCTTTGACCCATGTTCTTTTAAAAGTTTTTTTTTCCCCCAGCGGTTTGCCATCTTTGGACAGTTTGACAGCAGAGAGAGCGCGACAGGAAATGTTGGCAGAGAAACAGAGAGCGAGTCAGAGGTCCTTTTCCAACGGAAATTATGTTAACGTGGTGCACATCATCTGCTCCTCCAGGACTCTTCCTTTGACTGACCTGTCTTCCACAGATTCAGACAGTTGATATATTTTCTTCCGGCAGGGCCAGAGAGACTTGAATCCCGCAGATAAGAGAGAGTTTGTGTATGTATGTAAAGTAATAATAATTTAAAAAAAGAGAGCACATACTGAAAAAGCAGCTGTGTTCTTCATGGTGGTGTCTTCTTCTTGGCCAGTGATCATACGTAGTTTCATTTTCTTTGAACCGATATCGATACTTTCCTATAGGAACTCTACCAAAGCCAGTGAAAGAACACAATACGTCAGTTGAACTGCCAACAGCATCTGTCGCTTCAGTCTTTCTGCAAGCTAAAAACGAAACCCACTGTGTAAAAAGCCATTCACTGTGTCCATCTTATGTAGGTCTTGAAACACATAGTTCAACAGACAAAATGCATCTTTTTGTATGTGAATAAATACATTTACCTCAACCTATGTGTTTCCATCTTACAATTTGCCTGACATTGACTTTTATTCTGGACACTGGCTACTTTTTTTATTTTAAGGCAGAGATGAGTGACAAATATTGGGCAAATTAATGCCAGGATTAACAATTCATTTCTTTTCAAAAAGATGCGTATTGCATCTTTAGAGAATAAAGAAAAATAAAGTCCGTGCCAATTATCTCGGTTGTCCCTGTTGTCTGCCCTACATAAGGAAGACATTTGCTGCTGCAGTGTGTTCATGTACTGCATGACAAATGAGATAAATAATCCTAAACAATATAACTCAATTTGCATTTTTTTAAAAACTTTGTTTGTACTTTCTCTGTACCCAAGTTTTCATGTTAACTTATGCATTGCCTTATGCTGCGTTCACTGTCACTCACATGAAGGACATACACAGGCAGTGGTGAAATAAGTATTGAGAGCCTTACTTCAAGGGGAACTTTGTATACAGCCATTTGTGGCTCCGGAGGGAGCTGCTTAAATGCTGACACATTACTTCAAGTCATGTCACTTGGGGACTACAAGTTTGAAAATAGAAAAAGTCTGGGGGTGTAGAATTAGAAACAAGTGACTTTACCAAATCTCTGCAGCCCTCTCCTCAGCCGTTCAAGGCTAGCACCTGGAGGCTACATTAGCTGCTACTAGCATAAAACAGCCAGATCAGTGATCAAGTTGCATTGTGTGTAATGTAGGCAACCGGTTTTGACAAGGAAGAAGAATTCATGGCATAAAAAAGACGATATCTCTGGTTCTGCAGCATCAATTTTAAGGATTTTTTCCTCAAACTGTCATTTTCATAGGCCGACATTGTTATATAACGATATATATATACAACACACCTGAACACAGGGACAAATGGAAGTCTCTCCAAGAAAAAAAAAAATTATTCAAAATGTTTCCTTGCAACGTATATGGTTATATTCAAGTCCTGTCATTTTTTAAAATGTTGTTGCAGTTCAAGCCATATTTGATACTATTGCATTTAAATGCTGAACATATATAAAACCTGTATAATGTATATATACTTATGATATAACTCGACTGAGGGAAATATAATCTAGACGTGGAAATGTAAATTGACTGTAGCTCTAGACTAAAGACCATTTTGCGATGGGATCCCTCGAGCCCTTTTCCCTGTCCTAACCCCGTACTTCCACACTCATCTTCGAACTCGGCATTCATTTTGATCTCAACTACACATCTGTAAAGTTTTCGTGTCTGCATTTTGCACTGATAGGACGTTATCGCAGCAACAACATCTGTCCACGGACAGAAATATAAACTATAAAAATATAAAGTACTCAAAACCTTCTCTGTGGTAGTTCATGCTACAGTTGGTGTCTCCAGGAGCACATTTTGCCACGATGACATGCGTTACATTACATTTGTCATTTAGCTTACAGTGAACTAACTACAGGGACAGTCCCCCTGGAGCAACTCAGGGTTAAGTGCGTTGCTCAGGGGCTCAACAGCGTTGAACTCACAACCTTCCGGTGTTCTGATTGGAAGCCGAGCCACTAGACCACATACACTGACTCACAAGCTGAAAATGATATCAGCGTCGCTGTTGTGGCTGGTGATGACATTGCTGTTCTCCTTAAAGTGTCTCTCTTTAAACATTTTCCATAAATTAAGACAATCTGTTACATTCCCCTCAACAGAGGCAGAAGTTGCACAGCTGCCTGGGGAATTAGATTAAATGACAACGATACAAACGGCCATTACCTGAAAACCTGTGGATGTGCTTTGACACTGCATTTAAAAAAAGTTGGCCTCACATGGAGGGTTTAATTGAAGGTCTGCAGTTCAAATTGCTGCCGCTAATCTAATTGAACTGAAACTGTAGTGATGATACTAAATGTTATTTTATTTAAAACGCCTCATCATGTGCTGAGGCTTTTTCGGGGGCATTCATTGACTAAACAACGTACAAAATAAGGAAGTATGTAGCATTCCCAGGGGATGAGGTGTTTACTTGTTTTGTCCTTGCAGTGTGGAACAGATATGAAAGGTGGTTTGACCTCGATATGCAGCCATGACAGGAGGGCTGGAGAGGAAGTAGAGGCAGGCTTAGGGGGGGTTACACCATCCGTCAGGACACATTCATCAAAATCACTCTCTTCCCTCCTGCACACACGTTCATGTCCACACACATGCATGAGCGCACATACAACACACAAAACACATAGATGAACTACTGCTACACGATTTTTGGTCAGAACCTCTTTTCTTTAACAAACAGCAAACACACACACACACACACACACACACACACACACACACACACTTTGCGTTGGTTTCACTATCTCCTCTCAGTTCTCAGCATGCTTCTTTCCTTCTGGATCTTCAAATGATTTCAATCATCTAAGGAAAAGCAGAGAGGCAGTTTAACTTCCTATTTGCTTCGCCTTTCAGAATGGCAGCGTGAACACTGACGCCACGTTGAGCTTATTGCAGCTGCATGAGCGCCGAGTAAATGAACCCCTTAATTACTGTAAACAAGCTTGACCTGTTTTATGAGACAGTCCACGACAGACCTGGAGATAACCTCGTCAATAATATTGCCTCGCCAGCTCCTCACACACACTACACTCCGATGTTCCACACTGACTTTTTCAACTATGTCATCATTTTAATATTTTATTCTCATGATGAAAGAAACTGTCTGACTGAGGCTCTATCTTTGGACCTGCATTGTTAAAAAGAGACTTATTTTAATAACCAATTGATCGTTGCATATCTGTATACAGTATATATGTATATATATATATTTTCAAAATCAGTCGTTTTGCTTTGAAACTCCTTATTTCACCTCATGGGGCCCTCGCTTCTTATCCCTGCAGTGTTGAGTTAGTTTCAGCGAGCTTGAACGGAGAGAAAGACTAGTGTCTCTCTCTCCACTGGTCCACTGCTCCGTATGTTAGCCCCGTGGCATGCACGCACTCTCACATGGGGAGAGTAAAACCTTCTGCTCTGTCCTGCTCGTGTAGGTTGCCCAAATATGCAAAGAAAATGTTCGGAAATAATTTCTAATCCAGTCTAAAATGCACGCGTAAATCATAAAGCAGTATGAAATGTATCAACTCATAGAATTAGGGAAGCATGTTCCTGTAACCGAACAATTAAAATATCCAGAGAGGTTTCCTCCAATTTTTGTATCTCATAATTCTAAACTCCGTATTAAAACTATTTGTTTTTTAACTAATATTAAAATCACACTAAATCATAACAGAATCAGAATAAGGTTCCTTGCCAAGTTGCCATATTAAGAGGAAATAATAATAAAGGCCAAGTACTGCAAAGTCAAGAGCATAAATATAGATTAGAAATATTACAATAGCAACATGAAAAAGGTATTATAAAAAATACTATCACAAATGTGTGCAATATTTAACAGTTTATTGCAGGATGTGATTGATAGGGGGATGTGCAAAGTCTCTAAGGTGAATATGTTCCAATTGGTGGTAACACTTCCTCCACTCTACCGCTGAACACTGGAGCCCCCCAGGGCTGTGTGCCCAGCCCCCTCCTGTTCATGCTATACATCCATGACTGCAGCCCTCGACATGAAAATAACTAATTGTTTGCGAATGACACTACCATCATGAGACAACAATGAGACTTCATAAAGAGAGTAAAAATCAACAATCTTGCAGAGTGGTGCCTGAGGAACAATCTACTGCACAACCTCAGCAAAACCAGGAAACGGATTGTTGATTTTAGAAAAAAAGAGGAGCTACATCATTTGAGCTGTGGTAGAGCAAGCGAACAGTTTTAAGTTCCTGGGAATCAGCACCACAAACAACCTGACATGGTCATCACACATCTCCATGCTGGGGAAAAAAAGCTCAGAAATGGTTGTATTTCTTAAGGAAACTTAAGAAGGCAAAATTCCCCAGCCAAGTTTTTGTTAACTTTTGCAGATGAGCAATAGAAAGCATGCTTATCGGAAACGGGATGTGCGCGGCCCAGGACAGTAAGGCTCCGCAGCGAGGGAGCAAAACTGCCCAGAACATCATCTGTACCAAACTACCGAGCATGACTGATACTGGGGAGAAGAGGTGCCTGCAAAGATCCCAAAGGATATTAAAGGACAATACCCACCCCAACTACAGCCTGTCCACCCTGCTGCCGTCTGGCAAGAGATACAGAAGGATCCGTTGTTCATGACTAAATATGCAACAAGTCAAAGTTGGGAGAAAAAACACATGCTTGGGTATTATTAATTAAGATTTAACAGTCCGTAACTCTGCTAATCTGCTCCCTCAGGACTGCGTGTGATGTGGTTTAATCTGTTCTGATTTACAGTGATCTGGCAACATGAGCAAACAACCCACAACTGTCATCAGATTTTCAATTATTTTATCAAATATTGCTAAATCCTAATTGGTGTTAGGCTTTCAGATGTCATTATTATTATAATGTCAACATTCTCACACAGGAATACTACAGAGATCTTCAATCATTGGGATTGTTCAGGTCAAAAGTATATTCTGATCTGAGTGAAGATGCTCCTGCAGTAGTCACTAGCAACAGATAACACTGAAAACCTACAGATCATCTTAGATAGCATTTTCACAAATATGAGATAAAGTTGTAGGATCCTTTTTATGTAACTATGAAATGCTCACGAGGAAATAATGGGATACCAAGTCATCGGTAAAAAAAATATTGGAGTCACAATTGCAAGAAAGTGTCTCTGAAATGTTTATTTTTTTCTAAGATTAATGCAATGTGCTACTGTATGACATTCAATTCTATTATATTCTATCAGATCAAAACGTTATCACAGTGGCAATGGGGAAAATTGTGTCCCCAGCCCTAATAGCTTGTCACGGAATTGTTTCATCAGAACACTGCTGGGGCAAATTACCTGCACAGACTCGATATGAGAGTGAAGGCAATGAAGCATGAGTTATGTAGTTTTATAAGAAAGATGAAAACATTTACGATATGAGATATGAAAGGCCCCTGCTGACCAATTAAAACGCTCTAGAAAAGAAAGAGGGTCTGAATACCTATAGGTACAAAGAGCAGGTAACTTCAACACTTCCTGTGGTTGCAAATCAATCAGCTGGTGACTCTGCGTCCCTCGGCATTTCCCTCGCTATCATCTGTCAGACAGTGACAATGGATTGTTGCTCTGCAGGAACTTAGAGTTAAAATGATGGGGTCATGTGCACATTTGCGGCATTTAGGAGCTGAACAGCAAGATGCCTGTCATCTGTGAGCCCAGACTGCTAATTATGTCTCAGTTAATGTCATTTAAAAATATATTTTTGTCTAATAAATGTCTCTCGGATACAGAAGCCAAGAACAGCCATGCTAGCAACTCTTTTTTTTTATTTAAATCACAAGATAATTACTTTATCTCAAGATAACAAAGCTAATTTTGCCTTGATAACAGGTTAACCTTTGTCGATTCTTGAGAACACAAAAAGGCCAATTGTTTGAGATAACAAGTAAATTTATCTCGAGAAAAGGACTTTTGTGTTCTCAATATTACAAGATAACTAGGAGAACACAAAAATGAGTGTCTAGTTAATTTGATCATATCTGATTTCAGCCTTTGGCGACTGTCAAGGGAGGATTCAATAAGTCAAGGCATGAATGTGTAATTTATCCCTGGACTGAATGTTATCTATGACACAATGCAATTTCTGCCCGTGTTAGACCTGGAATGAAGTGCAGTCTGGTGCGTTGATCAGTAATTGGTACTCTTTGTTCTGACATTTTCAGTTTAAATCCGTTGCTATAGTTGTCAAGATACCATCTCTGCATGCTGACATGGCACTCCATAACTAAACAATTTACTTGTGATCTTAAGATAACACCTTTCACATAAAAAAAAAAAATTTATTCATTATAAATATATAAGTAAAATAATTGGAAGCCTGGCAGTTTTTTGCGCCCGTATTCTTTGATTCGAAAATGCCACTTGTTACCGATTCATCTTTCTAAAATGAAATGTGAAAAGCACCTTAGCATATCAAAATGTCACCTAGATTTTTTTGACTGTATCCTAAAAAGGAATTCGGTCAGCCGCCATCTTTCAGAAGGAAACGAGTTGGCACTGTCACACAGGTCATCCTCTTTGGGTTGACAGCACACGAACATGGCGGTGCATTCCAGAAATGAGACAATGTGGCAGCAATTACTGCCATGAAGCACAATGATTCATTACCATAAAAAGCTATTATTAGGGAGGAGATCTGTACGAGTCATTGTCTCTCGCTGGTCTGATTTCACCCTGTGATGATGGACAGAGTTGATTTATGAGCAGAGACTTTGTTACAGCTGCTCTGAAAAGACAAGACTGAGATATGCTCTGCAGAGTGTGTGAAGGTAATTGACTTTGTAAACAATATGGCAGTTTCCATAATGATTATATGCTTGGCCTCAGTTAATATATTAGTCTCTCCAATATTAATCCCAAAGTGCTTTGAATTTTTGATGTAGCTTCCGCCTCAGTTGATCAGGTATTCTATAGCAACATCTATTCTGGCTACAGCAGACATTTTAATATTTTACCATTATTTTATCAGCATTTGGGGAATCTGTGCGTGAAGGAGGAACCTTCACAGAGGAGGTGGTCATAGCTAGTGACCAAAGTTGATCATCAGCTGTGCTACAATCTACTCCAACAAAATGCAACAGATAAGTCTCAGTCATACAAATTACTTCATTATAATTTAAATGTGTTGACCAACTTTATAGATAAACTGGAGTAAGTGTCTCTGTGAGGCTGTACTAAGGCATAGTGGTGCTTTATAGTGTTTACCATGCATGTTAGCATGCTAAGTAGTGATGTGCAGACTGACTCTTCACAGAATCGGTTACTTCGGGTGTAATATATGTAAATGTATCGAACCTTTCGAACCTCTCGAGTTTTGATACTTATTATTGGGTTATTACTATTCATCCGCGGGGGGACATAGTACATGTCTGCATCAAATGAGGGCATTCCATCCAATAGTTGTTGAGACTTTTCACTCAAAACCACATATATCAACCTCATGGTGGCGCTACAGGAAAAGTCAGTAGGATGCATCTTCGGGATTTCATGGAAATTCATTCAATAGCTGTTGAGACATTTCAGTGTGGACCAAAGTGATGGACTGACCGACAGACCGTCATTGCCATCCCGAGAGCAGGGCTAAACATCTTGAGGCTTACGTGTTAAACTGCATATGTTGCACTCTAGTCCTTAAAGTCCTCAGGGCTGTCACTTTTTATTTGGAAGTTAAACTACCATTCTAACATGGGAAAACAATTTATATTCAATCTGTTATGATTAGACTTAGACCCACTGGATCAGTGAACTAGTTGTTTTCTTCGCTAACGCAAAATGGCGAAAAAGCCCATAAGGCACTTTTAAAACATCAATTCTACAGCATAGATTTGTCATCAGGCTACGGCGGTTGGGTTTATTCGATTTGAACAAACTACATGTAAATTGGATTTGTTTGTTAAGTGAATTCGATGGAACAGAAATCAGTTTGTAGATAGAGAAGTCTTGAGTTCAATCGCCTATTTTAGTTTTTTGCCACTGACATCATGCAGTTTTTTGAGCCGTGTCATTGCTCATTACAGCATGTCATCTGTCATGGATGAAGGAAACTAAAAGTGCTCTGTAAATTTGAATACTGCTACTGCTTTCAGGGAAACATTTATCTCCCCTCTGCAGATCAATGCGTAGATATTTTCAATGACAAAAGAGTGAAAATCCAATCCCGTGGGTGCGCCTAATAAGCCGACCCCTGCTTCTGCCAAAGTTATCCAGCTAACGTCAATATTTTCTTTCCACCAGAACAGTCCGTCCTCCTGCTTGTTATGCTATTTAGTGCCTATAAAGAGCATCCGTCTTTTCCTCTGAAAAAGAACTCGGGTGAAAAATGAAGAATTGCATTTTACTGGACATTTAACCTGATCAATGATTATACTTGAAGGATGATGCTGCACTTTAGTGCGATGTAGAGTCCAAACTCTGCAAATGTTCTTTTTGAGATTCCTATTGCACGTAACTGACAATATACTTCTTATATGTGTGCATTGGAAATTGATATTGCATTATAATTCCTTATCACAACATAATTCATATACTGTAACTACTAAGACTATTTATTATTACTTTATGGCCTATTATACCAAAAACTGGGACAGATAGAGGACCATGCTGACCTTTATCAATATTTTATACTGTATGGGTTCTAGCTAGCATGGGTTCAAGTAGTAAAAGGGTTGCCTTTTAGAATATACAGTATATATTCATATATATATATATATATATATATATATATTCAAAATCGTTCAATATTATTTTTTTTCTTTTAATGTAATGCCTTATTCTTATTTATATATTTTCAGGTGCATTATTCTTGCAAAATTGTCAATAAGGACTGAAATAAATTATTACTACTATAGAATATTTCCAGTCAATGACCTGTGAAGTTGGAAATGAGTAATTTCCCACAATGCTTCCATATTCTACATATTTAGTTGACTTGATCACTATAAAGAGAGCATTGGTAACTGTCCTGTATAATCACTGTCCTGTATAATGGATTGTTAAACTTTCATCTTTGCTTTTGTGCCGATAACAAAAAGCCGTGCGCATCAGTGCGAGCACGTCTTTGAGAGCTTCAGAAACACTGTTTCCCGGATTAATGCGTGACTCTTGAGATGAGGTGAACAGATGCTGCCTTACATGCCGTCTTTATTCTCTGCGTCTGCGAGAGAATCTCGCACTCAAAACTGAGCCAGCAGTCTGTGTGCTGGACCTCAGCTGTCCAGCTGCCCCAGAACAATCACACAGAATCAAAACAACACAAACTCGTCTACGCTCATCCTCCAGCGGCGTATAGAGCGGTTACAGGAACAGCCGTCGTGTCAAAAACCTCAGTTCCCAAACTCCATTCAGGCACTGATTATTTTGATCGGCGTTCTAATGAAAAGGCGGCTCATGGTGTCTGCATGCATGCAATTATAATCTGAGATACTTTCCTGTCAGTTGCTAATTGCCATTCAGTCCCACAGGACCACTGTTGATGACGTCATCCATATATCAGGTATCAACGCAACCGAGCAGGCAGTTTTTTTTGACAATCACGTTGTATCCTGTCTCCCCTGGTCCCCATAGTGATTGGATAATTGCAATTAAGTTTTGATCCACTGACAAGCAACTCAACACTTCCAGATGGAATTACAAGAAATTCTATAACAACTGAATTGTTCATTAGTATTGAACGGCGAGGTACACAATGTAATATCACCCAGCAGCCAAGCAAGCAATCGCAGGGTAACTCGTTTCTTTAATAATGTGTAATGCAATGGGGAAGATAATTGTGTCACACATGAATGAAAAAAAGATCCTAACCCGACAATTCCTTTCTCTTTCTTTATCTGAAGAAATAATGATTGAAACTGGTCTCTGGAGGACGAAGGTGCAGTTCTTCCAGCATATAAATCTACATCAACGTCAGAGAAAGCGATGGGCTGTTTTTAAAATTTTGACATGACAAAATGTCATTTCCACAAGTGAAATTGTCCATTTTGACATGATACAAATATATTTTCACAAATATAAATTACTTTTCAATATCTTTAATTTAATTATAGTCTCAGTAATTAATTTTTCAATAGCAAGAACAACTATTAAAGATATCTACATCGACCAGTGGAAATGTAATTTCCCATTTTAGATGTCAACAATTGTATTTCCGATATGTCCGACATACAGTATCAACAAACCATGTGGACATCATATCATTAGAGTGACACAAAGCCATCGTTCAACTTTCAAATAGGCTATTCTATCTCATTAACATTCAACAAATGCTAATGCTTTGTGTAAAAGTGCACTATTTTCCATTGGCAACACTGGCTCCATATAACCATATTCATTTTGAATATGTACATATGTCATGGAAGATATCTATATTAACATTTTGACTAGTTACATTGTAACATTGTATTGTATTTCAGATATTGAAAATGACATTCTTACTAGTTACAATGCAAAGCAAACATTTCAATAATTACATTTTGACTAGTCATAATTACATTTTAGATATCTAGAATTACATTTATGATATCTGTAATGTAAGAACAAGTTTAGACATCTACAATGAACATTGTCACTCGTAAAAATGTAATTGTTAAAATCACAATGGACATTCACACGAGTGAGAATTCAATTGCTCATATCATTAATTAGAACATCGACTATTTAAAAATAACTTTATAGATGTGTCAACTTGGAATTTTAACATGTCAAAAACTTAATAATAGATATCTGTAATTGAGTTTGAATAGAAGTCAATGGTAAAAGTTGACAAGTTGTAATTAAGTGACAGATTCACATTTTGAGTAGTGAGACATTAATTTTGTCTTTCTTTAGAATTACATTATGAATATGTTGGCTTGGAATTCTAACTAGTCAAAAAGCAATTCTTGATATCTACGATTGCTTTTGCCAGACTGAATGTTAAAAGGGCTTGCCTTAGTGGTGCTGTGCTGTCTGTCTGCGTGTTGACCTGTGCCGACACAGGGAACCAGCCATGTTATCAGTGGCAGGTAGCTGGGTAGTGGCTAGCGCTTTGCTGCCTTCTGAAACCGAGGAATCAGGTTGCAAGCCCTGTCAACTGACACAGCAGTGGATATTGATGTGTGTGCGTCTGTGTGTTTGCCAGTGGGGAGAATGTATGTGTGTGTCTTGGTTTGCTCAGAAGAACATAGTGGCATCCAGGAAATGTGCAATGTCAGGCAAAGGTGAGACGCTGTTCAGTGCAGCAGCAGAAGCAGGAACTCTGTCTGTGGTGCTCGCCTGCTGTGTGCCAGAGAAACCAAAGAAATACAGACATAAGAAACAGGGTTCTGTGTGCATCTTGCAGCAGTATGCAGCTAAATCAGGTGCCTTTTTACCTCTAGGACAGAAGACTACCAGGGGAACTGGGACTGATTTTGAATCCTTTAATTGTGCGAAGAGAAAAAGTCAACCGTTAAGAAATGTGCCATATTAATTTAAAAGGCAATTGTATTACAGTGTCGTGTTCACAGCTTGTTTCATGCACTCAAGTGGCCATAACATTGCATTTTGTGTGTTTAAATACAATTTTGAGGTACTTGCACTTTAATTGAGTATTCCAAATGTTCTGCTATTTAAATACTTCACTACATTTTAGATGGAAATATTGCACTTTTTACTCCACATTTATTTGACAGCAATTTTTTTGATTACTCAAAAATAGGATGGATTTAGAAAATACAATGTGTTGTTGAAGATTAAACCAGCAGTCCACAATCGTATTGGCTAGTGACCCCTTACGATGTCTATGAGTTATTAGTATTTCCACTAAAGAGAGATTCCTTCTACTTCTGAAATGTTTTCATTTAATTAACGGGCTTCAGTGTTGCCAACTTGGCGACTTTCTCGCGAGATTTAGTGACTTCAAGTGCCAGTGCTGCTACCTCCTTTTATTGGAAAAGAGTTGGCAAAATTGGGCTGGGTTTTTTGGTTGGATAATTTAAAAAAATCTATTTTACTCTTGCTGGCTTCTCAAATGTTACCTACCCAAGCTTAAATGGGGCATGAAAGAGGGAAATCTGTTTTGGAGGGAAGTATTGGAGAGTTTGACTTCTTTGGGCCTCAAACAGTTAATTCAATGAAAACATTTCAGAAGTAGAAGGAATCTCTCTTTAGTGGACCTGCATATAACAGTCTTGCGACAGCCACAGATATCGGATTTTTTATTTTTTTTGACAGAGCATTTGATTTATTACTGTCGAGATGTAATTAGTATCTCAACAAATATAACAATAATAATATAATTCCCAAAATGTCAAAGTTTCTTTGAGTAATATATTGTGGTATCTCACTTTTATTAACAGACGGGGTTGTTTATTCAGATCCGTACATTTTTGTCTCATATTTGATCAGTACGGAGACAGATTCATAAAGTGAGTCCAGGTAAGAGTTCACGTAAAGTACAAATAGGCTCTGCTTGACATCATTAATGATCATTAAAGTAAATCTTTAGGCATTGATAGTTTTTTCCACAACAACCACCTAGAAGGGCACTTGGAGAGTGCAGACCTGCATCTCGCAATGGTAACAAAAGTGAAAAGTTATTAAAGTTATTGCCCTGTGATTCGGATCTCCTCCAAAATGCAATTGGTTCTTCCTTGGTCCATGTTACAACCTTGCACCAAGTTTCCTAAAAGAAATGGGTGAGTAGTTTCTCCGTTATCCTGCTGACAAACAAACAAAAAGAGGTAGCAATCCGTTTCATGGTGACATAAGAGAAGAATAAGTCATAAGCAGCAGAAGAGGAAAAATTGAAAGACATAAGATGGAAATTAGATCTGAAAGAAGTGTTCGGTTGTTTCGATAAATAAGCTCCATGTTTCTCATCTGTGCCAGCATAGAAATTGTCTGCTCAGTAGTGCAAAGCATTTCTTTGGAAAATGGAGCTTGATATTACTTTGCCACAGTGCAGTGTTTCCATCAAGCTGTCAGGTGAATTTTATGTTCACTATAGGTATGACAAAAATATGGAAATGTTAGGTGCATTCCCATCAAGGGGAGGTGAAAGCAAATAAATCCCAGAACACCAGAAACAAACACACACGTCCACTTATCAAAGGGAACTGTTGCGGAACTGATTAGTAAGTTGTCACTCTTTATTGTCAGACAATGTACTTTCATTCAAAGACAAATATAAATGCACTCGATAATATTCTAATGCAGCGGCTATTGGACAAACAAACAGGATGGGCCGCTAATAAATGAGAGCGAGCGCGGGCTTGACATTTATATGAGAACACGTTTCACAGAGAAACATGAGGATGTCTGATGACAATTTTGAACTGAGACAGAAGTCCATTTTGTAAGGCCCATAATGCCAAGACTGTCACCATATATCCGACAAATTCATTTAATTGCTGTACTGTATGTTACATTATTTTAGACAAATATTGTAGCCTACTGCTTGTCAATCATGGCATTAACACAATGGTTATAGTCTAATACACTTTCCTGTGTCAGTTGCTTGGTTCTTTTACACAAAGTGCACTGAAACGGGATTTGACGAAGGCGTCTGAAAATTGCAGTCAGTGCACTGCTCTTCACAATTATATAGCAGCAAAAATTGAATCTGAAATCCACCAGAGCAGAAATAGAAGAGCATGTGAAGGGACGGTGTCATATTAAAAAATCTCCTTCACTAGAGGCCAGTAAATCATACCTGATTGTCTCGAGTTTCAAGACCTGCGTGTCTCGAGACATGCCACATTTCCTCTCTTCATTTTGACTCTGATGAAAGTGGGTCCGCTTCCAAAGATAACACACAAGCTGCTGACAAACGCCAGAGTCCAATACAAATACATGTGTACAGTACATACTAGAGGATGAAGTCAGAACACTGCAGACCAGTGATTGGTCAGAGAGAATTGTCACTTGCACATACCTCTTGCACAAACTGCCAAGCTACCCTCCATAGTGACCGCAATGTTTTTATTCACTCAAACACAATTTTTTTTTAGATAAATGGCAGCCTGCAAAACTATGCCATACACTGCGCCACACAGTTGGCCAAGTCTGGACATTCCTTTGTGCGGTAGCTGATAAAAGTATTCAGCGAGTGTTGCGTCGAAAGATGATGTCATAGCAGTCTCACGCGGTGTCGCAACAGTGATCAGCTGAAAATCCGGCCTACACTGAGGGGGTACTATCTGCCGTGGAAAATGAAATCAAGGCCTTCTACCAAAAGTGAGTGGAGTCGAGTCAAACCGAACCATGCAGTGAAAATGAGGCATACACATCCACTGTGTAGTATTTCTCCACTGTGTGGAAGCTGTGTCGTAGATGCCATCAGACTTTAGGCTAACGTTAGCATCTCTGTTCTGCTCTTTATTACACTCCAGCAACCGAAGTCAGTGTTACCCAACATGTAACCTTCGCCAAACACGTTGTTTAGTCCTCAATCTGAAAGTCTCGAAGTGAAAACATAACTAGTGTTTGAAAATACGAACAAGTATGAAAGCTAAGCAACCAAACAGGGTTATGATAGAAGTAAGGCTTCAGTTCCCATTTGGAAAGGGCTGTCTGCCAGCAAGATAAAGCCGTGAAAATAATCTAAATATAGCGTGCACTTTAACTGATATTGATTTTTTTTTAGGTGGACCTTCTTTTAGGTGGCATAAATTGCTGCTGCCCCGTCCACAGCACTATATTGCTGTGCATACGTGCTGGTATTCCAGTCTGTTTCTCCAAACTGGGGCGATAATGTAGTTTAGGTAATACACTGACTATGGATAAGAACCTCATACTTCAAAAAATCTAAACAATCCCTTAAAGGTATCGCTCAGGTTCAAATAAATGCATAAAAACATGTCCAAATTATAATCCAAAGATACTAATGTATCAAATTGCATTGCTATCTAATGGATATTTGGTTTTCTATCCCCCCAAAAAAGGGTGACATTTTGCAAAGTACCGTTATGTGGTGTTCTGGTCTATATTTGTTGTCCCCATTCACTAGATCCTTATATGTCTGCTGCGTTTCACTAAACAGAAGTGTGAAACCTGAATCCTCACCTGTGAAAAACCTTTGTAGGACTACGAAAGTCTATTATCTTCACTTCTTCGAAGATGTCAAATGATTTTCTGCTTTAAAATTTGACATACACATAATATTACTACCTTAGGTCAATTGCAAAAATATAATATACTATCTATCTCGGGACGGGACCTGGAGATTGCTTGCGTCTCCTTACTTCGACTCTCTTTATGTGGGAGTCCGTCAGTTAGTCTTGCCTCGCCAGCAGCTCGTCCAAAATGCAGCAATATGGATCCTCATTGGTACGAGGACCAAAGAAGAACCCCTCCTCTGTTCTGGCCTCCATACAGAATTGATTTTGAGAATCTTTTGTTAATAAACCGATTTGGCACCAGTTTGTACCTTCAGTCTTCTCCACTACTATTCTATATATCAGTTTCTTCTCAGCAGTCCATGTCTTACCCTGCTTTGAGTCTTTTTATGAATAGTCTATTACATGTATTATATCATATTATATATTGTACATTAAGCTTCTCTGTGCAGCATTTTAGTCCACATTAGCTGTTTGTAATTGTTTTTTTTAAATAAATTGACTTGACAAGTGGTGCAGTGGTTTTCACTTCACATTCTCTCCTATCAATTGATCTAACTCTAATTTCTAGCAGGAAAATTCAATTATCTGTTCAATCAAAATTCTATTACCAATGTTCACATTGGAGATTCAGAGATCATTAGTGAACAATGGCCCTCTCTCGTTGAAGGGGAATCTTTTCCTATCTTTTTTCAAGGGCACATTATACATTGTCCCCAACCTTTTTGCACCACGGACCAGGTTTCATGCAAGACTGCTCTTCATTCTACGGACTACGTGGCAGGCATAAGGAAACACACAATAAAGGGCAAAACATATAATTGAATTATTACATATATAATGTAAATGTAATTATTCCTTTTTATATTATGCACTTTATTTATATTATTATTACATTGTAATATATATAATATAATACATAAAAATGTTTACAATAAATATTACCAACACAAAAAAACACTTTCTGTGCGGCCCGGTACCAAATGATCCACGGCCCGGCACTGGTCCGCGGCCCGGTGGTTGGGGACCCCTGCATTAACTGACATAGTGCAGACTGTGCGGTTGGTGTTGTTGAATCTGTGACTGCAGGTCGGAGCAGTCTTGATGCAGGGTTAGGGTTAGTATCTTGTATAGTACAGTATCTTGTATAGTACAGTATCTTACTCAGGCAACCAGCATAGACTTCCAGAAATCATTGCTCCCGGCCAATAAATAGTCCGGCACCTAACCCTTTGTAAAACTTGTGGTTTTAAAAATGTTCTCTTTGTAGAGATTAACCACATGAGATATACCATGTTAACTAGTGAGCTTTAAAGGTGCTGGTAAACTTTTTTTATTTTTTATTACATTTGGGCAGAACCAGGCTACCTGTTTCCCCCTGTTTATTGTCTTTATGCTAAAGTGGCCATTATGCTATGGCTTCACATTCATATTTAACGCAGTGGTATCATTCTTCTCATCGAACACTTAGCATATTACCAGAAATGTCCAACTATTCCTCTATATATATATCTATATATATATAGATATATATATAAAATATAAAATGTTCATTCATTTATGTGCATGAGTTACTATCCCTGGTCCGTCAAGGCTTTACAATGTCTACCTGGCTTCCAGTGAATCAGCATATTGTCATGTAATACTTTAAAATGTCTTCAAGGTACGAGCATTCATCTCTGAAAACTGTATTAAACAAAAGCTTGAGTTTCAATGTGACCCTGAGCCTTTATGTTATTGATCAAGATCTTCTCATCCGAGAAACAGAAGAGACAATTTCGCCCTAGTGGTTTTAGTAACAAGTGATACTTGAAATGTCTTTATGTAACCAGCGGACACACTTCAATATCATGTTCACAGACCTGCTGCTTTTCTGACAGTTGGAGCTATTCTTGCTTCCCAAGGATCTATTTTCATTTTTAATCTTTTTTTTGTCTGCACCCTTAAAGCATTTAGGTTTTACCATTGATCCTCTTGTTTTTCTTTGTCTCTGTAAATGTCTTTAGCAATTTATACTGATAATCTTTGCGCCTTTGATTCTTTCAATCCCTTTGGATTGTTTTGCCTTTGACCTACTACAAACAATGGTTTAAGATTTATTCAGTGGGTTTTTTCCACATCTCATGTAAGAGTCGAACAAAGGCCCACAAAACAAAGCTAAGCCCTTTCTATCCAACAGTCAAGATCGATAGCTATGTTCCAAAAAATTAAATTGCAACTAAATCAGACCCAGAGGAAAGCTACTTTTTTTTAAAGTTTGCTGTGAGTTGCTCCAGTGAAATCATTAGGAAAATGTATGACTCGTGTATTGCCTGCTATGTAAAATGTAATTAGGGGAAACCCCCCCCCTCCAGAGCAATTCCTAAGAGACACTTCAGCTGCACAGTGACCTAACATGACACCATCCTCTTGTGTTTGTGTGTGTGTGTGTGTGTGTGTGACAGAGCTTCAATTCAAGCGTGAAGATGTGTGCACACACCCATATGTGCTTTTACTGAATGTGTAAACACTTAACAGATCTTGTTTCCTGCAGCCTGTAATTAGATGATTACATCTAATGTTTTTTCAGAGCATCCGTTGTCACATAAGTATCAGTCACAATGAACCATGTGTAAATGCAATGCATGTATATATGTAGGACTGGGATCGTGTTAACAGGAGGTAAATAAAATATACTTTATGTTCCTGGCAATTCACCTCTGAATTACACTGAAGCGTTATACCAGTTTAGGGTGTACGTTCATTATTTTGTCTTTTTTCTTTTTTTTTGTTAGCTATGCATAGCATAAAGCCTTAAACAAAATACAATCACAAACATGAGTGTAAATGAACTCTGGGCAAGAAAGCTAATAAGCATATTTCTCAAAATGTTGAAATATTCCTTTGGAAAAAGTTGCTCATAAAAAGTTTCCCATTGTTAATTAGAAGATGAAACGGGATCATTCAAAGCACAGATTCTGAATCTTTATCGATTCACGCTTCATTTTCATACTTTAACACTAATGTAAAATGTGTTTTCTCTGTTTCTTTGTACTTTATTTGAATATTGCCATTTCATGCTATTGTATAATTATACTCCATTTAATTTCAAATTTTGTACTTGTTTTAGATTCACCTACTCCAATTAATGGTGAAAAAAAGAACAGAAGTAGTTCAAATTAGCTGCACCATGACTAACTACAACATTAATGCACCACTTACCTGTTATTACATGAAAAACATTGATCCAGTAATATAATAATATAACACTGCATTGTGAGTATTTTTACTCTTGATATGTCAAGTAAATGTTGTTGCTTCAATACTTTTCCTGAAGTAAATATTTGAATGCAGGACTTTTACTTGTATTGGATTATTATCACAGTGTGTTATTGTTACTTT
>CALSCE010010661.1:9760035-9813291 GCA_943593645.1 Bovichtus variegatus
ACTTGTATTGGATTATTATCACAGTGTGTTATTGTTACTTTTACTTGAATAATGATTTGAACACTTCTTCCACATCTGTTTTTTTTTTTTTTATAACACAGGTCTATAGTTTATTGTTGGGGACGTCTTCCTTTGTATGTCTAAAACAAAGATTTGGAATATGTATCAATAAAGACAAAGATGCACGTTGCTTTTTCATTGTACTTTTAGTGACATCCAGCATTAAAAATCAACACCAGTTGTTCGATCTTAGCAAAAAAAAGAAACAAAAAACAAACACTTCCACAGATAATATCAATTATATATATAACACCAATTGCCACCACAATCACTTTGTTTTAGTTTGACCTTTAAAGCATCAACACCACAAACCTTCAGCTGCTCAAAGATTCCCACCTAACCTGGCAGACAGCGAGACGGCAACAAACACCGAATTGAAACCTCAGCTGCTTTACAGCCGCTGCTCTAGCTGACTGGACGGTGGTTTTTTGTCTTGTCTTGTCACCTCGGTGCTATCGTTCAGCTCCACATGGAAAGTGTTTACAGTCTCTCTGTGTTCTGCCAGTCATCGCCAACGGTGACTCACATCTCCTCCACGGTTCTTAAAGCACAGTTAAGTTTAAAAACCTTATTGCTTTACTGCTCTCTTATGTGCTGACGCTGCTTCTGCTTTAATGTCCTCTGTCACGTCTATTGTTTGCTGCTGCTTTTGTGACTAAGGTATTTTGATGAACTCCCGGTTTTGAACATCAGTGTTGTGTAGAACATGATGATTCAGCAACAAGGCACATTGCTCTTATCAGCACCTTGCGAATACTGTTTACGAACCAGCCATTCTGCTCTCATTCTTTGATGATTTTTTAACAGAAGTTTGCTAAAAATATACACATATTTCATGACATGCTCAAAAATACACAAAAACATGCAGGGTTTCAGCGTGATAATAAACGACAGGTTCACATGTAAAGGTCCGGTTACTGAATCGAACCAATGTGAGGATGATGCATTGTTTACGTTTTCTAACTGGTCTGGTTTGTGATCACAAAGGCAAAACTCAGTCCAGAAATTGGAAACAAAAGTGGTGAAAATCTCCCTTGATTATTGGTCAAACAGTTGGCTCCGCACTGTGTATAATGTGCTTTCCTACGCTGTGACAAGACTGTGTGGGTAAAACATTACAATTTTCAATTTTACTAATATAACAGCTGGCTAGTTAGCTAGCTAGCTTGCTAATTATATCACGCTTTCACACTGGTTAGAGAAAATGAGCCGAAACAGCAGGCTGGTGGCCAATCCGAACAACGTCTAAACAACGGTCGCTACGCCTCACTCAACGCCACTAGGAGACTCCTGAGCTGCCTGTCTGACCGCTGTACTACCGGCGAACAAGTCTCATAGCGGCAGGAAATGAGATGATACAAAAATGGTTCACTTCTTGATATCAGTTAGAATGAAATTAACCGCTCCAGAGTTCCCTTCATGGCGGTCTGAGACCATCGTTTCGAGGCGGACCATAGAGCGGCTGTTTGGTTCAAGTCCGACGTTCACACGCCCACAGACTTAGGCATTCATGTGCACCAGAGAGTATAACTGATGATCACATATTCAACACATTAACCGCATATATTCTTTGTTTTAAATCAAAATGTGTGATGTAACCACATGCAACATCCTGTTCGCTGGCTTTGAAGTCTCTCTTATGTTGAACTTGTTTAAACAGACAGCCCAACCATCAAAAGGAGGCGTCATTTTCCGTCTCACTGAAAGTAGGCCACAATTTAAAGGAGAGCAGGAAGATCCTGAGTACTCTGTCTGCGGTCGCTATTTTATCTATGCATCCTGCAGTCTTACAGGGTTACTGGTTCAGGCTGCTTCACTCGAATTACACTTGCAGAAGCATGTATTAATTCCCTAATTTCCACTGTAAAGATCAGGTGGCATCCAAGGCAACTGAACAGCACCAGTAAGCAACCCTAACCCACATAGTGGCCCAGGAGTGATTAGTGAACAACGGACATGTGGCAGGGTCTCCTGGGTGAGACAATGAGGAAGACATAAGGAGCATTAGACTGTAAAAGAATGTCAGTGGCAGAGATGATATCATGAGTCAAAAGCAGATCTTGACTTACTTCATCACGATGATCATTGTTCTCCTCCTGTGGGACAGAATCGGACATGAATGATATAAGAAAGAAAGATAGAAAAGTGGGAAACAAGACAAAGCTTAAAGCTGAAAACCTATCAGTGTGTGTGTATGTGTGTGTGGTCGTCAAACTACATCATTTTTAGATTGGATGACACACAGCCGCTTCAAAACCTCTTCTTGTAGCTCTTCATTTGAGGGCTTTGTATTGACACAACTGAGAGCCTCTCATCAAATGAAGTGGAGGGTCAGCGAAGTGCCATATCAGTCAGAGGACGTCAGCCGGACGTCAGACTAAAATATATCCGAGTCACCAGGCAAAACCCAGCATCAATTATGGGAGGAAATATAACATCATTCCCACAGTATAGCGGTTCTAAAGCCAAAGAACACGGAGGCTCATAAACAAGTCCTTTCTGTTCATTCTATTTCTCTGTCTGCACAGATATTGTTTTACTTGGTTATTTATTTTTCTTCTTTTCTTTTTAATTGTAGTTCATTGTTGGTCTGCACATTTCCAGAGTGAAAAGTTTATCTTGGAAAGAACAAACAAAATGGTTACTTATCTTAAATGACCGGTATGAGGGTTTGTTTGCAAGAAAAATACAATAATTTTGTAATTATATTTAATACCATACTGTAGTTCAATCTAATGTTTTGTTATAACTTTCAGGGACTCTGCATGAGCAGAATCTCATTTTTTCACATTTTCTCTTCATTTCGGTGGAACATTATTGTGACGTGTCTTCTTTGCCAGAAGATGCAACAGCATTCACAACATATTTTCGATGCGTAGGTACCTACACCTATCGGTACCTATTGGTTTGCTAAATGTAATGTTAAGCAAACCGATTAAAATGACACCACATTCTTACTGCTGACAATGTTTTCTTTCAGAATCACTTTTCTGCTTCTCTGAACCTAACCCTAGTCAACATCTGGTTTGTGGGCTTTTGTGTGGTAAACTATCCGAAACAGATGTTAGAGACGTACCAGCCATTTCTTTTTCACTGCATTAATTTTATCATCGTGTTCAAGTTGGTTGATTTTTAGGTGATTGTCTTCTCCTTGCATTGTTTTATACTGTCACATCCTACACTGAATCAAGTAAAAAAGAGCTGTTATTTTTCATTTGAGCTAAACTTTAAATTTTCCTTTTTTGCCTTTAATGACAGTACAGCTGACTCAACCCTGGCCGCCTCAGTACATGGGTTGACCACTTCACCAACGTGAGCTACTGGGGCACCCTAAACTAAACTTTCTCACTTACGTTTTTGGTTAAACCTTTTTTATTTTATTTTATTTGTATACAATATAAACTGGCAGCGGGACATGAAAACGGAAATCATTCATATGATCACGGCAGTTTTGTTAGATTAGGCTTGATTTGCGCATGCACTTCCTTAAAACCTGCAACTATACGTTAACTAACGTAATGTACAGTCCACTGCCCACTCGGGCCCCAGAAAGCTGAGGGCCGGGCCCTGGACTCACAACTTGTCAACATGTCAACTAAGGACAGAGGGTGTCGTATCCTGTACAGTCTGTAAAGCCCACTGAGACAAATGTATAATTTGTGATATTGGGCTATATAAATAAACTTGATTTGAACTCCTGCCAGATCAGATGAGATTGTGTGCTCTGCATTGCAGTGCATAATTGCTGCTCTTTAAAAAGCCAAATATAGCCACATACAGTACTTCCTACTATTTATCTCCATTTACTTTATGCAGAAACACATTGACAGAAGTGCAGGATGTGTAGAAAGGTTTTCCCAAAGCTAATCAATCATCTTGTGGCGCTAAATTGCTGTTTGCCAAACATTCATGAGGACCACGTTTCTCTTCAGGTACAACTACAAAATACACCTCAACCAAGCTGAGCAGGGGAAACGTTGGAGAAAAAACTTGGGGAGGAAAACTGCACAAAAATTGAGATTGACTGCTGCAGAATGCTTGGGATGGCTCTCTACGTTTTGAATGTGTGACAGAGAACTTCAATTACAGCCATCTTGGCAGCTCAGAGAAACTTTTTTTGCTCAGTGTGCTCGGAGAGATTCCTCCTGCTGCACTGCATGCAGAGTTGAGCTGCAAATCATGCCTGCCCCTCTTTAATCTAGTTCAAAGTCCCCGGAATCTACAGTATGAATGTGAATGTGACGTGCCCAATGTACTCACCTTGACATTCATGCCATGCCATGCCTCTTGGCCTGTAATGGAATAATAATATTCCTCATATCCTGGAGGAGTTTCAAACAATTGAGTGGTGGGGAAGGCTGATTTATTTATGTGCACTGAAAGGTTTATAATATCAGTGGATTGTAATGGGGACCCTCGGTATTCTGGAGTTTCTATTAATTATGCAAACAAATTGGAATTTTACCGCTGCAGTTGAATTCAAGTGACATCTGGCTATTACAGTGCTCTGGCGACGATAGTGATTGGCCATGGTGCAGTGAAAAGGCTAAATAAATGAGGAGTGTGAGTACACTTGTAATCGATTTACGCTGATTGCGGGTGTCCTTCACAGTCGTGTCACTGGATCCTGTGTTGGAAATGTCTCATCTTTTTTTCCTCCTCTCTATAGAGGTCAATCTCATGTTTGCAGGGTCAAAACAGCTCTTGAGCATAGGATGATGAAAAAAAAAGATCTGTCTCAGTCCATCTCTATATATATATAGCGCTGTGCGTTTGTGTGTGTGTGTGTGTGTGTGCATGTAAATCCTGTGTGAAGCGACAGAAGGTATTGTATCTGTTCCTGGCCTTTGTTCTGGTGTACTGGGCCAGTATAAAAACGTAAATAAAGCGGCATAAAATTAGCATCTCACACAAAGCCTGTAATAAATCAGGGGGGCAATAAACCCAACAAATGTATTCCACAGGTTAGAAGCTGAAGCCCCTCCCTGACTGAGTCCTCTGTTATTCTGTTGACATGGAAAACCTCTGACTGTTTCGGTTTTTGAATAGTTTTTTCAGTCAGACAACACTGAAACTTTTTTTGACATAGTCATTGTCAGTGAGATGGCCACCTCATTAAAAATGCATGAATAACTTCCCATTTAATCAAAAATAAATAAATGGAATGCCTCCCTTTTAAGTTCCCACTGTGGTGCTGTAACACTTTGACTACTGATGTGATTTCCCCAAAAGTTTGGGATAATGAGGCCTCTTGAGTGACAAAAGGTAGCTCTGAGTTTAGCTTTGCTTTCATCAAAAATGTTTGTGTCGATCGTACATTTCCACCGAGATTCTCGTCTTAAACATATGATCAATACCAAACTGAAGACTATCATTAGTGTTGTTCTAAAAATAATTAAAATATCGAAGTTTTGCTTTCAAAAAAAAAAAAAAAAAAGTTAGAGTTCATTGTAAATGAGGCTAAATTTGCATTTAGTCTCAGTAACGAGACTGGCATCATAATGAAGCAAATCCTTCCACATGCTGCCACATTTAACTTACATTTAACAGGATCGGGGGGCTTTAATGGCTGGATCCTTACGTGCTCTTAGAGTTTCAGTTGTAAGCAAAGCATTCTTCAAAAAGTGCCTGGTGGCTGTTAATCCTGCATCAACAATTTAAAGAATGACTCCTGAAATTCTGACGGACAGTGAGCAGAAAGCTCCGGCTTATTATTTTGGGCAGACTGTTATTTTGCTTTTTGGGTTGACAGAGAGAGATTTCCTCTCCAGTCACATGAGCACTTATTTCTGTACTAATATTTTAAATCATCCGACTGTGTTTTAGACGGACAGGTGGCTTTTAGGTATAACCTAGAAAACCATGGCCTAAATCCCTGGCTTATCATCTTTCAGAGATGCACAGACTTGTGCACACAAACACACGCACACGCGCACACACGCACACACATGTTTGCAGCATGGGAACACAGCTCACAAGATCAAAAGGGCTGTGTATGAAGCCTCTGGTGCAAGTTTCCACAAAAAAAAGAAAAAAAACAACATTTCTGGTTATCACTTGCTCTTTAAAGGAACCTTTTACATGTTCTTTTCCTCACTCCAGCGCCAGGAAACTGAAGAGGCCAGGGAATTATGTGCTCCGAACATTTTGTTTGAGTGTACTGCATCAATGTGACAGATCCTTGGGATGCTGGAGGCTAGTTTGTGTCCTCTTTCGATCCAATGTAAGCCCTCGGACCGATGGAACGTCATTTCATAATCGCCGTTTGTTTCTTCTTAACAACTCACTTTATGCTCTGTCAGTCACTAACGGAATTCATATTTCACACAGCAGAAGAAGCAATTAAATTGTTCACGTGGATCCTGCTTTGTTATACCGTATGTACCTGTTGTGATAGTGAAAGACAGACTCTTATGAATGTATTTCCAGCCAGCATTTAATACGGTATCGATAAGCTTAAAGATTCACCTTCGGGCGTGCTTATTGGCATTTTTATGGATCTGCTCTCTTTTCCCACTGGGCTCTTATCCCCATGTACGCAAAAGGATGCTAGTCTTACGTTTGGAGCTAGCGCAGCTAATTATTTTTGCGGATTTGCATGTGTATTGACCGATTTTGTAACCTTTTGGCCTTAACCACTCAGGTAGCCAAAGGAGCTGTTCGTGTGAAAGGGGAAGGGCATGTCACAGCAAAATGTTATTAAAACCGAGCTGCGGAACTCAACCTTCGATTTCCAGACAGTAAACAAAGACCGCCTAGACAAAGTCGAAATGTGCAGACAAAAAATGCTTTGTGTTTTTTTTTCTAAAGGTGAGAACGAAGGGTTTTTTGCTCACTCTTTGTGCATTGTGAATCTATCTCTAAACTGTCACCACACATGTTACACTATAAGAACAATCTGGATGCTATTGTTAGTGGTTCTGGTATGAGAAAGTCTGGTTATTAACAAATATTAATGATAATTAAAAACGATTAATATTCATAAAATGGGGTTGATAATAACTGGCACTACAATAAACTAGGTGCATTAGGTCAAAAAGACATTAAAATGGCTATCAGAAGGAATTAATATTTATCAAAAATAATTATTAATTATTAGATTTAATATACAGTAATTATTAATTATATTAATTAGTATGACTTCATTTACACCAAGTCACCTCAATGGGGGCATCAACTCTAACAGAGTAAAATGTGTATGTGTATGATAAAGGTGCCGGGTTAAGAAGATGGTTAGTCTGTGTGTACTGTACACTACTAACACATCAACTGGCGAAACAACCTAATGTTACCCATTAGCTCAATACAGCAGATTACACAATGCAGCTCTGTGAATAACACCAAAACCACTCATGTACATACATTTACAACAGTATTGCAGTTCTGCTTACTTAGCCGTGTAAAGGTAATGTATACTAACTAATATACTATGCCCAGTGGAGGTTCAGTCCATGAATACAAAGGCTACTTCGCTCTCAGCTGGTAGCTTAGCTGGCAAATCCTTTGAGTTGAAGAAAATCAGCATGTTGTCTTTGTTGTGGCGGCGTGTTGCCGGTCGAGTCATTGTTGCTGATTACAGCTAATGAGCTAGCCAGCTGTGGAGAACCGCCACTACTAAACTTGTTTACTTTGGACAGGCTCTCGCGTCATCTGCCATTAAAGGAGAGAGTCCAGTGATCCGAGAGCCATCCAATGCTGCGGGCTGCGGTGGCGTGCTTTCCGCTGGGCCGATGCCGTGGGGAACCAACGTGGCACCGGGAAGGTCCGTAGGGGGAAGAGACAGGTGGCTGTGTTTTGGTTTTATCAGCTGAGTTTTCACACCTATGTGCGAAAAGGTGACATCAGGTCGCAGGAAGTAAAGGAGGATAGGATCCCATGATCCTATACACAAAGGATCATGGGAAATTGAGTCCAATAGTTCAATCTCCATACTGTGAGGATCCCAGCACTATACTGTACATCACACGTTAAGGGTAACATTATTGCTTTTGTTCACTTCTGTCTGAATGAAGGACCCATTGTTATAAAAAGCACTACAGAAATGATTTAGAGTGAATAATCTGCCACGTTTATCATTGGATACTGCATAAGTCTCATGCCACACTGGCATTGACAGACATAGCAAAAGCAATACTGGTGGCGAAGGTAATAAGAGTGACATCGGTGTTTCCTATCAATGTGAATTTGTATTTCTTCTCTAAAAGTAATTTCTAATATTATTTCCTTATTATTACTTGAATTATTACTTGAGTCCACTAGAATGGTTTTGTTTCAGCTCTCTTCAGAACAACACAACTTTTCTTAAAGTGTCCTACAATGAAATGACCATTAAATAAGTCTGAACAGCCTGTGCAGCAGAAGTGTGCTCAGGGTAAATTACTGCAAAGTGGTTCCAAAGGTGCAATATTTACCCCAATACCCCCCAGGACGGATATTCTTCTAGGTTATGACCTAGATAATAGCCTATAGCTGCTTGTTTTAAGTCTACAGACTTGAAGATCTGTACATTCATCAGGGAATATTCGTGAAGGCTTGTCTTTTCAGAACGTTAACATCCAATATCCAGTCACCAGAAATGACCTGATAAATACTTTAGGCCGTCATTGCTTACTTGAACTGCATGTTCCTGTTTTAGATGTTACTCATTTCAAAAGAATAACTGTAGTTTGAGGAATTAAAGTTGCTGGGAGTTAGATGAGAAGCTGGATACCACTCTCATCTAGGTTGAGTACAATGGTGAAGCTAGGAGGCGATTAGCTTATCTTAGCATAGCATAAAGACTAGAAGCAGGGGGGAACGCCGAGCCTAGCTCTCCGCAAATACCAACACCTATAAAACTCTCTTAACATATTGTATCTCTTTTTTTTCCTCCCATACACAAGAAGAAAAGGGCAATTTGTGTTTAACTAGACTGTGTACTGTGCAACAACAGTTTAGAAGAAATAGCCTACAGCGAGGAACTCCCGTAAAATCCACATGTCTATGTATTTCAGTGTTGCTACGTAATAACCAAACAAGATGGTGGTGAGCTTCAGAGGAGTTAGCGGTCATATTTTTAAAAAATTTGGACAGGATCAGAATAGTAGTTTCCACTCGTTTATAGTCTTTATTCTAAGCTAAGCTAACTGTCTAGTAGTCCAGCACAGCTAACGCAGCCTACAGACTGAGAGTGGTATCAATCTGTCATCCTACCGTCAGCAAGAAAGCAAAAAAGCCCGTTTAAAAAATTTTTTTTTTTATTTTTCAAAGATATGTATGTCATTGTTGAATACAACTACTCATTTCACAGGAACTGTTCATTCCGTAGAATGATTCCTTATTTTTTTTTAATTGCCCTTAAACTTTATTTCGATTGAACCCCAAACTACCTGCAGCTGTTATTTTCTCATGCCAACAGATCTCTTTCCTATCTGCCAAATAAGCCTTTAAGCGCTGCACATCAATCGTTTCCCATCGCTGCAAGTTCTCCCCGATTGTAACATTTATTTTTTCTCCGTGATCAGAGGACTTAATCGAGGTCAAGGTGCATGACTTTTAAGTGTATATCTTCAAAAAAGCATCCATCTCAGGTCTCACTCTCGGTGCCTTGTGCCTGCTCGAGATGTGCTCTCGATGAGACCCAGGGAGACGTGAGCAAGACAGTGGGCTCCTGAATATATTGTATTTTACCTGGGAATCTTTTTATGTATCATTTCAATAAGATAAACTCCATGACTGGTAATTAATAATGCAATGTTATTTACGATGATATCTCATATCCCTTCGTGTTTTTCTCTATTTTTGTTTATCTACACTAATACATATACATAATACATGTTCACAAGATATTAAATTGTTTTTGAACCCCCCCCTCCCCAATAAACAGAGGTTAAAAAAGAAAGAAAGTGGGCTCCAGGATTCCCTGTGGGAGGCAGACCTGAGTAAATCCTCTCTCAACCTTCAGCCTTTACTTTTTAAAAGGCAGAACGAGTATGACTTTCCTAAAAACCAATATAGACTCATACAAAAATAATTCCTCTCAATCACCACATGACCCACTTCTAATTTTGCTGTGTTTGGGACCTTTCTGGGTATCAACCTCTATAAAAATATAGCGAAAGGAAGCTAAAAAAAGGCACTTTGCCGAAGAAACACAAATATAGGGAGACGAAATGCCAAGCGGACAAAACAAGAGTGAATCTAGGTTGCAAAGATACAAATTTAAAATGACGCTGTGACAGAACTGAAGTTGGGGGAGGAATAATGCCTAGTTTTTGGGATTACTCCATTGTATGACTGACACAATATAGCAAAGAAGAAGAAAGAGCAAATAAAGATGTCGGGGGATCAGATGCTTCGTTAGTCTGCTGTCAGGCTCTTCTCTCTGAATCTTATCACAGCTGAGGTCTTCGTTTATTTCCCTTTTGCTAACTGTCGAAAGGATTTTCAAGCCACATTGCTTCAATGTCCGAGGTTAATGTCCTTCTTCTTTCCCTTCTCTCCCACATTGTTAGCTGCAGAGCTCTAACTAGCTGTCAGTCATCCTTTACCAAACATGAATTCGGCAGACCTCGAGCCATTAAAGCTCAGGGAGAGTGTTGGACCCTGGAAAGTTCAGCAAGGCTGTAAAGGACATCACCTCCTTCTCTCTTTGCGTCTTCACTTGTATTGAAAGAGCTGTAATGCTCATTTCTGCACATGTACTGGGAAGGTCCTGGAGTGGCCTCTTTCTGGAAAGTAGTATCTTCTACCCAATCAGATTTACTGGGTGTGCATATACCCTGTTGTTCCAGGCTGTGGATTTGGAACAATACCTCATCACTGGATCTGTATATCTCCAAATCCCATATTTTATTTGCAGGTCTAACAGCAGAAATAAAATGCTCCCTTTCAGATGGACTCCTCCTCAGTCACTCGTAAGTACACAATAAATGGCTGATGTCTTTTCTGAACATTTCTCGCTTCAATCTACATGTATGGCATTATAATGTATGTAAGAGCCCTTTGCAGCAGTAAAGCTATGAATATATGCAATGTACAACCATCATGGGAAGGGAGGGGACATGAGTGGGGGGAGGGATGACCTTCCATGGTCCTAGTGGGGGTAGTCACACTCTGAGATGTTGGTTTTTAATGCAATGACAATGATTAGTTGTTTTCTTTTCCAAAAATAAAACAATTGATGACAAAAAAAGAGTTAACTGAGGGATTTAAAAACAAACTGGGCTCATCATTGAAAAGTATATCAATGAGGGCGTTCAAATGTTACCCAGCTCATCACTGGGGAGTTTACGGTGCGCTCTAATCAATGGTTTGTTATTCATTTATTTATTGCAGGGACCCCCCCATCAGTGTTTAATGAGATGCAGATACTGATAAGAACAGCCTATCGATGTGTTTCTTTTTCTTTTAGGACCTCATCTGCATTCACATCTAGTCTCCGTCTTTTCAATTGAGGGAAAGCCAGCAGTTTTTTTTTTTTTTTTTATAGATATGTTTACACAGTGTCTCGCCTATTCTCTGCCCTCAACATGTGTAATTGCTGCTATCTTTCTTTCCATCAGAACAAAGCCAGAAATACAGTTCATCCATTATTTATCACTGCTGTAGACTGTCAAGACACCAAGACACTCCAGTAAAAGATCTCTCCTTGTACACTCTAAAACCAACATTGTGCATTCCTTTTAGCTGCTGTATTCTTGCTTCACACAGCTCAACCTGTTTACAATGACACCTTATATCAGTCTAGAGCAAGTACCTTTTTGCTTTCACTCAATTGTTGCCAGGTTTGAAATAACACTCATTTCAGAGGTAAACAGTCCCAGGGAGGCTCGTGAGCTGCTTGTGTCAGCATTTCTCTGGGTTTAAGAGAGGGGACATTTCTCATTATAGCTATGCAGGGACCAGTGGGGCAGAATTAACTGCAAGAAAGTCTTCAAATAGACAATTTATCCTGCAGCACAGTGCATTACACTAGCCATCACCTCTGAATGTGTAACACTGTACACAACATTTAAAACAACAGCGTTTCTGCAGCCGAGATCTAAAAAAGAAGCAGGTAATGTTAGTGCAACACACTGTAATGATCTCTCTAGATGCGCATTATCCTATGTCAACATTTATTTTTTTCACTTTTCAGTTGCTACCTTTAGCCGTGCAGCCCCTCCGCGGGATACCTGGATGATGACAACTGTTTTCCTTTAATTGCTCAGATGGCCCAGAAACTGGACCGAGCACCCAAAGAGACATGATGCATTTTGTTACAGCAGAAACGCTTAGTTGAGTTTAAAACATTTAAGAAGAAATGGGCTGCAAAGACCACTGCAGCACAAATGCTTGATGAACAAGACCCCAGGTGGTTTTATGAAGACAACACTTCATAATTGGATATGACCTACACACAAATCAATACTTCAAATTGCATTTGAAGTAACTGGACAAAGACCTCTTTACCTCTCGGATCAATGAAGAAATTAGTACCAGCAGTGCTGTAACCCGACCTAATCTGGCAGTATAAAAAAATATTACCTGTTTTGATAAAAAACTTCAAACACTTAAAAATTTAGCTCCTAAAGTCAATTGACTCAGTGATGTCAGATAAATATCTAGCTATCTTTGAAGTTTGTTAATAAATGCTAACATTAGCCGGCATAAGCTATGTAAGTAAGGCTTTAGCAGCAAAACACCTAAAGTAAAAGTGATGAGGATGAGGAGAAAACTCCCCTTCTTGTAGGTTTGAATAAATACCTGCAGGTAAGGAGAGTATCTGAAATCATGAAACACAATCAGACAGAGGAAAAAGTCTATCTTGGTGATGTAGGTCCTGCCTTGAAAGGAATCCCTGCAGCGAATTGATAGAGAGCTTGGGGCTGGATCCATTTCAAAGACCCCTCTTAGAGGCTGTTATCCTTCTGGAGAGAGTTTATTTCATTGAAACTCTACAGTGTCGGTGGGGCTTTTTACCAACACACAGCGAGATTACTAACAAACTAATTGACAATAATAGGCACAAAATGATCCATATAATTGAAAAAACAGTCAAATCCCAATAATGGAAACATTCATACGATACATAATAACGACCTTGGCCTCTTAACACGTGGTGGTTGCACATAATGTGTTAAAATGATGTGCCGCCACAACGGAAACAGTTTAGGTTTAGGCAACAAAACTACTTGGTTAGGTTTAGGAAAGAAAAGATTGTGGTTTGGGTTTAAAAAAAAGTAAGTTTGTTGCATATGTTAATTTAGGTACATCATTTGAAATAAGTCAACATTGAGTTTTGGTTTCACACAGGACGCAAACTGCGGTCTCCTGACTGGAAGTCTGGTAGGATCAGGCTGGTTCAACGGACAAAACTCTCTCGTGGCCGTAGTGATTAAGACTGGAGCAAAGTCTTGTGATAGAACATGGACAAACAACGTATTTTGCCATCTAATGGAAAACCTGTTGCATTTAGCTCTAAGCAGGTTTGCCTTGCGCGGTTATAGACTCTAAATGTCTTTCGATGGTCAACAAGATTTTCCTGAATGAGTGGCGTAATGTCCCCAAAATCAAATAGAAACGTTTCTTTGATTTACTACTACTCCATGCACTGGATGATACTCTATGTTGTTTTAACTTGTACTGAGTGGAGGTTACACATCTTCCATCTATACAGCAGTTCCTACTGTAGCAACATCAAGACATGGAAACACATTTATCTTATTAAACTAATAACATTTTGAGTTCAACGGCTCTTTAATTGTAAAAGAGCACCAGTATGTCAAATGAAAATATTCAATCTGTTGGAGCAGCTTGCTGTGCAATATCAAAGACATATATTTAGCATGAATGACTTGAAGCGTAGTATCAGTGGTCCTATAAAATGCTGTCGGACTGTTTGTAAAGCTCTCACAGTCATCTTTCTGTCTTGACTAGAAGGGAAAACTGTATGATTTCTGTTTATAGGGTCATTCTACGTCTGCTTTCTTTGCCGTGATGTTAAGTGTATAAAATGTGGTCTCTGGGTTTGGTAAGGCGTTACGAAAAAAGGTGCTTTGTTTTGTCAAAATGTACACTATGTGTGAGCTTTGCCCAAGAGCCTGCTGGATGAACGCTAGACTCTTGCACGAGAACAGTTTATGTAAAGAAGTTTGTGTTCTAAGTTGTGACTTTCTGTAGTTGTTTTCGTCCTAAATGACAAATCGTTTCGGTTGTATATTGTTGTAATGATGCTGATCTGTTGTCAAGTCCAAATGAAAAGGTCTATGAAACGCCTGCAATTCTCTTCATCTCTCTTATCCCTGTGTATTACCCCTCTCCCAGGCACATCTTCACATCATCAGTCTCTCATTATTGATACCTGGTATTGAGCTACCAGTCACAGTTTCCAGGTCCTGGGCATTAAATCCTAAAGCAGATTGTATTATTGCAAGAAATGGCTTTTTCAAAGAAATAATGGCTACGCATTGGGTGTCAAAATGAGAAGATTTACACCTAGAGTGGCAATCCTCAAGATTTCAGTCCTGGTTCATTTGGCTACACCCTGTTCGCTGGCGGTAATAGCAAATTTGGTTTAATACTACAGGTCCCAGGATACGGGGAGCAGCAAAACAAACTATAGTGGTTTCAATAAAGAAGTCAGACAAGAATTGGCCTTTCATCATCATTCTGTGGGCAAACGGGATCAGATTAATGCTGCACACGGCATGAGTCTGAAAACAGCAAAAGTGAGAGTTGGTTACCTGTCTGAGAAGTTGGAGGTGAGCAGCCCGTCGCCTGCAGCTCTTCATCTAACAGCTCACTGTGGCTGCTCCCGACCCATTACTTCCTGCAATATTTCAATGATCTGCTCTCAAAAAAAGCAAAAAAAGACAATTGTCTCGTTTTGTAGACGGCCAGTGTTAAGTTCACTCACAAACACATTGTATTTCCTGTTACTACTTCACAATAAAAGTCAACTCGCCAGGTAAATGCTTTAAATGTGAAGCTGCAGCAGTAAGAAATGTTCAGTTTGCATTAGCAGTAACTTAATATAGAGATTTTTCCGAGACTGTTGCTACACCCAGTTTGTAATACTGCAAGTATATACACATCTCAATACTTTTATCAATGGGCCACAGCCTCAATCACCATGGTGTTGGTTCATTTGGCGATAGATAGTGACGTAAAATATATTTATTTCAATGTAAATCCTTGAGATTATTAAGGATTTAAAATTTTCTCTTGAATTTTTAAAACAGAGATCTATTTTGACAATTAAAAAAACTGGATACTGTGAGATGTAAACTAAACTCATAATTTTTAAGTGTATAATTAAATGTGACCATTCAGTCAAATATAATGTATACCCCCACCCCCCCAATATTGGAATATATTCAAAATGTTTCCCCTCTCCCAATATACTGAATAAAGAAAATTAATAAAATAAAATAACCCCAGCAGAATATGTTGCTCAACTGCTGTGGGTAGGTACAAGTAATAACTTCTGTCTATTTCATTACTTTCAAATGTAATAAATGAATAAAGCTAGAATGCAATATGAGTGTCACGTAGGCTATATCACTGTCGATTGTGGATGAATAAGTAGATGTATAAATAAATATTATGCAATCTTAAACGTAGCCTTTGTCATTTTTGACCACAAGTAGCACTATCATTTTCTCAAAGTATGTCCCGTCCGTGAGGATACGGACGGTTTCATGCTATTCCTCTGATTTTGACTTGGTGGCAGTAACGGGGCAAGAAATGTACCAACATAGGAAGGGAGGAGGATGTGAACCTCACGGATTTAAACACTGGAGGCTCCAAAATATTTTATTTTACCTTGCAAATGTTTTATGAGGGAGGAAATGCATTCAACACCTCTATTAGACCTCAAGCACACACACAGTATGCTTTGGTGGGAAACAGTAAATGTAAATATAACTTTGTTTGTTTACAAGAAAACTCCACAGGGCACCTTTAAATCTGCAATATATCTGATTTCTTGGACCACTGGGGGGGTGCTGCTGTGCAAATAAGTTGTAAACACAACATTGAAATATCACCTTTTAAATAGATTTGGTGAACTTTGCAAACAGTTGCTTATTTACACAACCAGCAATTAAGGAATATATTTACAATTCATTTGGACTTGTGTTTCTGGTCACCTGCTGAAAAATGAACGTCTGGTGTTCACTCTCCTTTACATTTCTCTTCCCCAACTCCTGAGGGAAATGTCTGGCTCTTAAGATGCAAAGTGCTCCACACGTTATGTTCACCAAACTGTTTCTGTCTGCTGTTGAGTGTCGAGCAGGTAGTGTACGGTGGGTTTTTACAGGTTTTTCTCAGAAAACAGCTGCCTGCTGTGGCCTGAACTGTTGCTATGAGAGAGTTCAGAGTGAAACAATGAGCTGACACACACTTTACAGCTCCGTAAAGCCGAGAGGAGCTGCACATTCTGCGGATCGTTCTTTGTAGGTTCATTATTACCAGCAATTCCTTTCACATTGCCAGTGTTTTCACATTTCATACCTTGTGATTAAAGCCACTGTGAATGCATCTTTTCACACACGCTTAATTAAAACACAGTCATCACCAATGTCCATTCAGTAGTTATTGTCAGGAAATATAGATGTTCAAAATTAATAAATCAATAATGTAGTATTTAGACGGCTCTACAATACCATTTACTTAGTGATTTTCATTCAGTGCACAGAATATTGAACCAAATCATTTTCATTTTGGGCACGTCATATGCTGAAGGGATTTAGCGTGTAGACAAAGGCTAATCCAGTGTAATTACTGTGAGAGCAGTCAGATGGTGCTCCAGCAGGCGAATAATGCTCAGCTGATACAATTAGGGACCTTTAAATCAAGATGTTTTCCCCATTGGACAATTGATGATCATTGCTGCTTGGACATACTTTAAAACTGATGAAATCCTTCCACACAGTCTCAAGATTAAAGTCTGTTTGGGATAATAATGATGAAGAATTTGGAGATTTCAGAGGGGAGTGTGAGAGAAAGACCCCCGTGTGTCTGAACATCAGCCATTTGTGGACCTGGAAGGAAGTATTGTGGCCCATTTCCACATTAACCTCCTGTTTTGTAGGTTGCCGCAATCAGCAGCTGTGCAGATGGTGTGCTGGCACACTGTCATTGGAAACTTTTTCAAGAGATGAACGGTATTTTCCTCCCATTAGGCCAACAGACCCACGTTCTGACCTACATGCATTTGTCTGACTCTGAAAATTATAATAATTACTTACAGTATTTATGCATCAGGGTTATTTTAATGAATATTCCTGTTGTGTCAGTGTTTCATATAGAAGAAAACTGTGTCTTTTAAAATGATCGCTTGGATTTAAAATGTCTGATTTATGGGCAGCTCTTCGATATAGCAGTATTTGCAGAAGAAATGCCCCCCAGTCAAATAGTTTATTGCATTTAAGATGCTTATCTTCAGGAATTCACAGTGTGAGACTGATAGTGTCTGGCAGCTGAGCATTAATTACAGCTAAAATGCTTGATTGCATTATGTAGTGAAAGCTGATGCAAAATGAATCTTATTTTCTATCTTCAAGTGAAAGCAAGTTTTTTGGGCGAAAAAAGCAGAAGACAAATGCTTTCACACTGCAAAACATTATCAGATGATGTGGTCAGTAAACAAGTCAGACATACTGTACATAAGATAAGAGATAGGTTAAGTTAATCCTTTGTTAGTGCCACAGCGGGGAGATGTGTTGTGCAGTGTTACAGCAGTTAAAGGGACAGTGCAAGAACAAGAAACAGTAAAGAAAAGCAAGAAATACTAAATAAGTAAACAGTCAAGAACTAATAAATAAGTAAAAGAAAGGAAAAAAATATGTATAATAATAATGCATATATAGGCTTTATATATATATATATATATATATATATATATTGGAATTGCACACAATCATGGCACAAATATTGCATAGAATATTAATATTGCACATAATATTGATCGAAGTCTGAGCAGCAGGAAGGAGGACCTGCAGGTGTCTCTGCTTCACACAGCACGGGGTGGGTAATGTTTCACACACTGAAAAACGGTCTCCCACAGTGCCCTCACTCAAATTATTAATATGTTTTTATAGAACTGTTGACACAAAATAAGTGTCTGCTCTAAAAGGCTCATGACTCATGGACGCCCTGAAGAAGATCAGAAATAGCTCACGAAAGAGAGATGGTCCTAATGGGACGGAGGCTGGCTGCAGTGATACTGATGACTGTGAGGTCAAGCACAAGAGCAAACACAAACACCAACTATTCACACTGCCGGGACTTCTGAAAGTTCCCACACGATGTCCTGTGGTCCTTAAAAAAAGCTTTAAGTCAACAGATGTAGTGCTGGTTTATACTGCAGACGTCTGCATTTCATTCACTTGACTGTGATAACTACGTATACCAGAATTGTTTTTTCATGAATTCCTAAATCACTGAGAAAAAAAAACTTACTAATGGCTGTAACATTACTTTAAAGTAGCGCTGACCAATATTTCTATATTCAAAATGGGTCAAACTGACTATGGACGGGTGAGGTTAGTATGTCAAACGCACAGAAGTGAATGTAGTGGAACATTTAGCAGCTAAAGAGCCAGATCAGCAGTTGGTGGAGAACAAAGCAGAGCTAAAAGCAGAATGAATTGTGGACTTAAATTCATCAGGTCGACACAACCACAACTCCAAATGAACGCTTACGTTGCTTTGTGTGTGCTGTGTGTGTAAATAAGCAACCGTGTTTACTGCTTGTTGCCCCCAAGAGGCCAAAAATCAGGTAATGCAGCTTTAACCTCCAACCAAGTCTGTACTTTGAGTTTAACATGCTAGCTGTTTGTAAAAAAAAAAAATAATAATTAAGCATTTATCTTTCCTTTGAGACTTTGTTGTTGTTGACTTGATGGATTCTCCCCTTACGGTGATATTGTTCTTAATAACCGCGTCGTTAGGAATATATTTATTTGAATAGAGTATTCTGGTGATACAGTGTTTCAGAGGAACCTAAAAGTCAGCATCTGCTCAGTTCCTCATTTTGTGCTTTGGGTTTTTACATAAAGAAAATAAGCTCTGTAGCAAATGAACCCTATGATAAACACCCATTAGGTTCAACATGATAATCATGATAATCTCCACAAACAATGTTTGAAAGCTAACACCGTGCAGTTTATAATTTCACAGTTTAGCTATTAATGTAAGTAATTATTATCACAGTGGGTACTAGGTGGAGTAAGTGGGTTTATGTGAACTGAAAACCTTATTACAGCATAACTTGAAAATCCTGTTGAAAGAAAAGTATTGGATATCAGGTGACAGTAGCCTTGGTACAAATATTTCTGGGTTTTAGGGACTATGAATAGGGATGTTCTATTTCAGTGCACATCTGAGGCCCGTCTGTGTAATCCTCGTCTTACTTACAGTGTGTCAGCAGCTTCTGACGGCATGAACAGACTTTACCTGCAGCTACGATCGACCTGATCCCCCCACTGCACCTACTCTGAGAGTACAATACGATGGCACACAGAAATCACTTCCCTGAGCATCAAAGTTCCTGATGTGTTGCTCGGCAAAAATGGTGTAATCACCACCTTTTTTATACTCTTCTACTCTACTCTTCTTAACTGTTTTCCGCTCCAGGGACTCAGATAAGTATTTGACAGTAATAAATATGAATCAGGACCTCACAGATGTGATGATTTAGGGTCCGGGTAGGGCCAAATAACGAGGTATCAAACTAGTGGGACAAACTGCAGAGCAGGAGCCATGATTCTAGGATGATGGTTAAATTGGTTCAGTTTTTACCTCGATGGCATTCATCTGAATGATTAGATGTTTAAAAATATCATATTTAAATATGTCTCCTTTATATACAGGAGTCAATCAAAATACCCTACGAGATCTACGCAGGAACTTTTTGTATCCGCTATGATGAGGGGCAGTCAGCAATGGAAATTATTTGTCATTGGACGACAGTGTTTGTAGGATGCTTTCCAACGCAGTTTTTCATTAATGCATTTGCTGCAAAGTAGTTATGCTTGGTTTGAGTGTTCACTGTTTCCTTTCAGTGTCAGATTTCGTACTTGTAATATCAAAACGCACAAACAGAATGATAAAACAGAGTGAGGACAGAATAATCACATACATATTGCACACTTAAACCAATCTCTGCTCTGCTGTTCAACGTTTTTTTTACTGTGTGACCAATACTCTTTCTATATACTGTGAGTGAAATCTATTATCTCTGGATGAAGTAGGCAAACAAGCATTTTATGTGTCTCATAATCTAGACATACGTCCCCTCGATGTCTGTATTTTAATTCACTGTAAGGTAAAACATTTGTGAAGGGTCTAACTATAACCCTAACCTGATAACCAAATTTGAGTGTTAAAAAAAAAGAAATCTACAGTATAGAAAACAATTATAGTGTATATATTCTTTTTTTTTTTTAAACATACACACATTGTGTAAATACTAAATATAAATGTAAATATATTTTATGAGTATTTGTTTTTTTAAGACATGACAGGATATTTAACATATGTACTGAGCGAACCTTTTTACAGTTAAACAAATGAATCAGTCCATATTTAAGCTGCTACAAGTATATCTGCAATAAGTTAATATCGGTTTGGCCGTTTTATCTGTTCGGCTCTAATGTACACTAAATTGAAAAGCAAACTTTCAGCTGTCGTATGTGTTCTACGATGCAGGTCCGCTGTGATGTGACATTGACCTTTACCAAGTCACCGAGGTAAAAGCACCACAGATTAGGAGGATGACACTGATATCAAGTCACACAGGACACATATAGACTGCAGACACTCACATACACGTCCTCAGTCAATCAGTGTTGCATGGCCCTTTTGAAAAGTGCAACATTGCCAGTTTTCACCCTTCACTGTGTGAGTGAAAGAGAGTGAGACACAAAAAGACTACTTAAAAAAAAAACAGAACATAAAGAACACGCTTTGAGACAATCCTGAGTTATCACGTATGAATCTTAAGTAACGACGAAATGCTTAAAGTATACATTGTTGGATCTACGCGGTTATGATGTCAAGATACAAGGCTTTGCATGGACAGGTGATCAAGCGGCTTGGTATCTTAAAGGAATCATCCTACTTTTGAAGAAGAAACCCTTTGATGTTTCTTCTTCAGTCATGTGAGCACCAGGTATCGCTCGCAGTGTGAGTTCTAAGGGAAGTGAAACTTTAATTGCTTCAAAAAAAGCCAAGTAGACTGAGAGAGTTTCTGTGCTCCACACCAGTCACATTTGAGCTCATTTTGCTTTTAGAGGGGAGGTTAAGGTCGGGAAGGATCGGCGGTCCAATCTGCATCAGAAATGAACCGCCGCCGTCTCACAATTCATCAGCATCTACCTTATCGCACCTACAGAAATACACTCGCTCACACAGAGGCACACACCTGCTCTCGACACGTCGCGCAAGCATCAAACCAGTTCAGCCGCAGGCGTCGATTCTGTCTTTTCTTAGCTCCAACACTCCGGTCCTGTCAGTTCTGTTGATGGATTGAGACAACAAAGGAATGGAAATCATTATGTAGGCCTACTTACTGCAACTGGCAGATGAGATGGAAATATGGCACTGAGAAGGCGAAAATGAGTAAAGTCAAGTTTCCCTATGACCATATGAAATGTATTCCGTGAGACTGTCGTAATCTTGTTTCTCATCAAAAAAAAAAAGGCATCAGGAGTTATCTCCATATATTAAAAGATTACTCTGTGATCTTCACAGGACAAGCTGTCAACATTATATTGGCGACGCTAGAACTTTGCTGTGATCACAGGAGAGGGACAAATAAATACAGATACTTCCTCCAACACACCATCATTTTTCCACCGATTTGATGATTTGATATTACATTTTTGTTGCTGGAGCTTGTGCTTGTTTTCAATCATTTCCAGTCCTGCTTTGATTTCAGTTTTAACGACAGCAATCCTGTAATGGTTGAAGACTTCTGTCTGGTTGGTATGAAATACAAACCACTTACATTCCAGACACAAGTCACTTCAATGTATTCTAAATGCAAACTTATTGACATTTTCAAACTGGGAAGTGTAATTGTTGTAATGGGTATCTTTAGCCATGCTAATGGCAATGTTGGTCGGTCTACTTTTGTCCAGACTGAAATATCTCTTTAAGTACTGGATGGATTGTCATGAAATTTGGTGCAGAAATCCATGGTTTCCAGAGGTGAAATGATAATGACTTTGGGTAATCCCAAAAGAAAAAAAGTGATGAATGCGGAAGTGCTACTCAATCCAAACAGACCCCCAAGTTAAAATGCCCAATTTTACAGCAATATGTAAAAATGTTTATAGCCTGGTACAAAAAACGGTTTTGGTTCGGTTTCTATAGCTGATTACCCTATTCAAGACTTATGTACTTGGTGTGAATTTTTTATACAACTCACCGGTTTAAACTATATTAAGGCTTAAAGTTATGCAAATTTAAGGGCATGGCCAATTTCAGTGACAGGTGGGTGGCGTCACAGATCGCTAGTGGCTATTTGTCTGCTCTGCTGCGTCACTTGGGCCCAACTCAGCTCCACCGACGATCCACATCATTGGCCATTTTTGTATTAGCCGGGAGTTATGACTGCCAAGACGCCCACTTTGAGCTTCACAATAGCTCTTTAGAAACCTATGAGTGACGGAGACTACGTCCATATTTTACTGACTTTCATAGAGATTTCCATTTTAGGAAAACATATGCTAGTTAAATAAAGGTTCAACTCAAATGAAAATACAATCCAATTAATCAAAGGGAGTCCTTAAACTAAATATAAAGCACATGTGCATGCAGTCAGTATGCTGACTGTCCAAAATATTAAATAAAATATCAGAAAATATATGAAGGGATTATGTAAAATACCTTCATCAGCATTATCGTTGAGCATTATGTGCCATGTGTGAAATAAGTATTTCAGAGTAATTCTGAGAGACTTTAAAGTATCCATCTGCTGATGCATCATGATTGTTTGATTTCTCCACACACTGTCACTGGCAATTTATTGCACACAAAGTAATCAAAACAACAGCTTGTGAGTTAGTGGTGATGCTGCTGCTTGTCTGTTTACATGCTGTCCCAAACTTTAACACCGAAGCTCCTTTTCTTGACAAATTGTTTTTTGACAATATTCTCTATTTAAAGAGTTCTTCAGTGTTTCAGTGACACAGTTAATACATGAATACAAATAATTTAGGTAATCAATTATACTGGGTCCCGAGACATATAAATACAGTCATGATTTGTTTTACGTGGAAAACCATCGGATAATGAATTATTTTCCCTCAGTTCATAGCAGAAAACTGACACTTTTGTTTAATTGACAAAAAGCTGAGTCAATTTCTTACAAACTGTCTATTTCACTGTCCATTTCTGTCTATTTGGCACAGACTTGGGCCTCCAATGGGCTTTACAAGACCTGTGTGGCTGACCCAGAGAACATTTCTTATTACAATGCAGAATAGATGGAATGTCCAAGGTATAGAAAACGAGGATTGACGAAGTGTCTTGTTCAATCAAACATCAGCATCAGGTTGTCTTTTAGGTCCGAGACGTCTCAGCTGAATGCCCCCCCCCCCATAAACTAAGCCACGGAGAGGAGAAATTGCATCACTGCGTCTTATGCATGTCTTGGCATACTAAGTGGAAACCACGCAGGCTTTCTGAGATGCTCACAGCAGCTGTTTCTCTGTTACAACAATGGGGCTCGTGGCAAGCTCCTTCCTAAACAGAGGGTGGCATCCACTCTAACTGTTCACGTTTTTTTTACATGTGGCTGAAATTCTCCCGCAGTGCATCTGGGGCAACATGGGAGAGGATATCATCGTAGCAAATCTTGGTCTTTGCCTTGACCTGTTAGGTGTTATTACCTGTCGGATGTTTCTGGATCCTTCGAGGTCAGACCTGAATTCCTGCAGCTCTGCTCAGTTTTTTCCCTCCATCAGCTAATGGTCGGAGGGTGAGGTGTGGTGCTTCATTCTGGATTGGATGGGGCTGTCCTAGCTTTATTTTTTGCTTTATTATTTTACATCCAGTGGCAATAATTTTTTAAATGACTTCTTTCTCCAGTATCTGCTTGGCAACTAGGGTATAGTTAGCTTAGGGAAAAAACATGGTTGTGACAAATAACATATGGTTAATGTATTGTTAGGGTGGAGCAAGTAAAACTCTTGGTTAAGGTCACGGTTAATATCAGTGGTGGAAAAAAGGCCTCAGATCCTTTACTTAAGTAAAAGTAGTAATACCACAGTCTAAAAATACTACATTGCAAGTATAAGTCCGGAGTTCAAAATGTTACCTAAATAAACATATTATCAGCAAGTATCAAAAGTAAAAGTACTCATTGTGCCGAATGAGTAGGAGGATATTTTGTGTACTACTGAGTAGATTAGTATTATACATACCATATAAACATATCATGATATTTATGTCAAAAATGTAGTGCAGTTAAAAGTACAATATTTCTCTCTGAGATAGTGGAGTAGAAGTATGAAGTGGCAGAATATGGAAACACTCAAGTAAAGTACAAGTCCCTCACAATTATACTTGAGTGCAGTACTTGAATAAATGTACTTAGTTACATTCCAACACTGGTTAATATAGAGGCAAACTTTAATTGTATGAAAGTTATGGTGGTAAACACCCATCCAGCACTTCAACCTTAACCCTGTCAAGCCCAATTAATGTTTGCCACACAAGTGTCCCGGTCCGTCTGCGAGACGGAAAAAAACCCATCATCGGCCCATGTCCAAGAAAGGTCAATGCAGACATGTCCCACCTTTGTTCCTACTGTGGTTGCACAACATTTATTTAATTATTCATTTTTTTACTTTTTGTTGTTGTTCAGTCAAAAACGACAAACCACCATGAACTTCCTCTTGCTGTTGTGAAGGATGCATTTTGTTTTCTGGTGCGTGAAACTCATCTGATTATGCAGACCCCTGATTGTATGCTGAACAAATCTTTACTTTCCACTTAAACATTTTAACTGACACTACTTCCCGCTGCACTGGCACGTAACACTAGCGTTGGACACTCGTCTCTCTACATGGTTTACTGCGTGAGGGACATGTTTAGTTACAGAGCATGGATTTGTTGCTGGCCGGAGGTCGTGAGTGCTGTACATTAGGGGCAGCAGGGTTGTCGGCCAGTAGCAGCATGCTCATTAGCATGACAGGCTCATTAGCATGACAACCAAACCGCAGTGGCGAGAGGTGGCCAATTGCTGCCTGACTGAGTTGCATTTCCTGTACTGTACAAGGTCGGTCATGCATGAACCGGAGCAGCGGAACCTTCCCACCACGAGTTTGGAATGATGGCCATATTGCCATGGTTACTGATGCATACATGTTTAATTATGCTGTGCTGGTGTCACAGCCATGCAGAGGTCTGGCTTTCAGCTCCACTTTAACCTTATAGAGCTCATTAGAGTGTGAAACACCTTGCATGGGGAGCCCTCTCACCTTGTCACTTGTCGTTCAAGATGTTGCTGACCTGGTGCAAGCAGAGTGAGATCTATGAAGGGAAAACAGGCTGTAGAGGCTGTTTAATGCCCTGATAATCAGACTGAATTGGTGTAATTCATTCATTCATCCTTCACACATTATGTTCATATAAGTTCATACTGTTCGGAATTTCACTTTTTATTCGAAATTCGAACATTGTATGTACTGCACTCAATGTACTGCAGTCAATCTAAATAATTTTTTAGGACAATACAAGAAATTCGAAGAGTTTTTGTGCCTCATTTGTTAAGCTAGGTAGCTAGCTATGCAGGCAACGCTGACTTTCTAAATCTGGCCCTCAAAGGTTGACTGTTTCTCAAACCAGCATAAACAGCTATTAGCCTAATAGATGCAACAACACATCTATTTCAATCGTTGAGCAAATCAGCGATTTGGGTGGCAATTCAGGGGCCTGGGATTATAAACTCACCAGGCAGCAATGAAGTGCCGCAAAAATTCCATTTTTCTTCGACCACAAGACGTGTTCATGTTTTCAGCTGAGCTGAGAGCTTTCCATGGACATTGCATGGCAGCTTGCGCACTTCGCTGCTGCTCTGGTGTGTTTTCAGCATTAGGCTAGCTGTTTAAGGGCTCTGGCTGTGCTAACAGAACCAGAGATACATCACATAACATTGTTCATGTTCCTTTGGGTAGATGTCAAGGTGTAGCTCTTTTGATCTCTGGCATTTATAAGTTAATGTCAATGTTGTTCTGTTGAGGCTTCATTGCGTTAATTGTCTGTATTTGTTTCAAAGATTTAATGAGATGATTTTGTAAAGGGACAAGGTTTAAGAATTTAATTGGGCTGTTAGACTGTGAGTCATTTATTCTCACCGTATCACACTGACTCACATCACATCGCGCACTGTGAAGTGATAAAGGGGCAGCGCGAGTTAACACAGAGCCTGAAACAATGTTAAAAGTTTGAATCCAAAACAAATCAGCTCATTGTTGCGTTACTCACATGACAGATGATAATTATCTTTTTGATGAACACAGACAACTATTAAGGAAAGTGATCAAGCTATCAGAGCTACTAATGGAAGGAGACTTCGCAGCGTAACACTTTCCATTTGGCCTGGTCAACTGTGATGAACCCGAGAAATAAAGGCTGTCCTCACGTCTCCAGCTGTCTGAGATGCTCACTTGCACTTAAACACAAACACAACCAAACTCCCAGACACATGTACTGTTTCAATATTTACCTGAGGGTGTCCAAAGTACTCCAGCTCACTAGTGGTAAACTAGCACCACTGAGACTGAAGGAGAGCGCAGGTGCTTCAGGGGCGCAGCAGCCTTCTAATGGATCTGCCCGTTTGTAGGGCCCTTTAGCCAAATCACTGTGTTATTAAGTGCAAGTGTCAACAAAGGTATTGAAGCTACAGCCACCACAACAAACTTGAAATTCAAAGCAACAAGAATACCCTGAATACCTCCCTGCCGGGTGACAGGGTTCAAATTACCAACTCTCCGTCTACAAAAGAGGATCAGAAGATGAATTCCACGCAAAACAACTAAGTGCCTCAAGACGCATGGGTGGGAGGCTGGGATGCAACAGGTCAATGTTACTTTGCAACAAGAGCTATGCTAGAAAAAAGATTGTATTGTGTTGCAGACGTCAGAAGTCAGACACTCAATATGTACATACGTACATACTAGCATCATCAGGATGTAGACAGAAAACAAAAATGATACATTATAGATAACAATGATTTACGTCGAAGTGAATTTGATCCAACGAAAAATCGATTATTGCTTTTCTTTTCTATTCCTGGTGATCAGATGAAGAAGGCACATCCAGCAGCGAGTGATGAATGCAGCATGCAGGGAGAAACCAAAGTGGGTTAATCCTCCACTGCTGAGATAAGTCAGTGGGTGCAGGAATGACCGAGTGGCAGGGATTTTGACGAGTCCAAAGCCCCAGGTGTGCTTTCTGCACGGATAGGCGCCCGGAAATATCGCTGATGTGGAATCGTGACAAGAAAACGTTTGATTTTTTATTCTCCGCATGGGAATACATACACAATATTCTATTTGCTTCTATTTGGAAGTGCACGGACAGGCAGAAACCCGGCCGATGGGGATCCTCTCGTAGGGCTGTGTCGGACAGTGTGACGTCACTTTGGCCATGCGAACAACCGCGACCTTCGCGGACGCGTTAAGCATAAATCAGGCACAATACATGGCTGCGCACACTAAGACCTTTAAAAAATGTGGACAATGTTCAAATCATGCATGCTGGGAGACGAATGGCCAGGGTTTTTTGTGTGTTCGAATTAAACACTGCATACTGGATATGATCTAAACACGGAAAGGAGGAATAGCTGGGTCATTAATTTGCATGAAGATGTACTTAGGGAAGCATGTTACTGTTGAAAGATAAAAAAGCACTTATAAATAATGCATCCTGTAGATTGCACGATAAAATGCTTTTAGTTAATGCAGCACAAAGAAGGTCTATGGCTTTGATGATTGTAAAGGAAAAAGAACAACTTCTGTACAGTACAGGACGCTGAACCGCATGGGACCTACTCAGACAGGCAGATCTCTGCATTATGAAGACAGCAAAGACACCTGTAGCAACGTTTACATGCTGAGGCAGACTTTGTGGAGGAGGAAAAACAACAACTCACAAAATGACCAATTCATCACTGAAGTGACACACCAGCAGAATAAAGTGTCTCCTGTCACTGCAAAGCACGATGATACTGTAGAAAACCTCCAGCATCCAGGAAACACAGTTTGTACACACGTCGCAGTTTGTATGAGAAAGTTGTCTTTTCTTCCTTATACAACCATAGAATTGAGCACTGGTACATGTTTATTTATAAAGCCATATTACACAAACGACCTCCTTATTTGTGTTCTATACCGACTCCGAAAACAGATGCTGCAGCCTGCGGTCACGCGGACAAATTATGTACGTAACTCCTCGAACCCGCACTGGCTTTGGTGAATGTTTTTGCACCCTCATCTTGTTGTGAGCTACAGAGATACCTTGAATTAGATCCTTTTATAATCATTGAAGCATATAAAAACAGGATTAACGACTATCTCACCAGTTAGTGCACATGTCCTGTTACTGAACACTGCTAATTTAACTGTTTTATGTTTTAATGTGTTGTTTGTTTTATGTCTGTCACTTGCTCTTTTATGTGAAAGCTTTTAGCCGTCTTGGAAAGGACCACTACATTGAGGGTAAATCAATGGGTAAAGGTGGAATTAGGCCGGCAGAGAGATATTGTACAAAAACCAGGTTGTTCAATGTTTCAAAGGAGGGGTGCTAAGCAATTCTAAAATGTAATGAATACTACTTTCGGTCTAAAATAAATCTGTTATGGGTTGTGATTTTCATTTTTGCAAAGTAATTACTGTTCACACAGAGGACTGTTAAAAGCTGGGAGGTGTGAAATGGTATCATCCTCCTCTCGCTTTCGTAACCTTTTTAATAACATGTAAGGAGGAGAAGCCTTGAGGATTTTTTTCTAAAGGTTTAAAAGACTACTTTACCCACAAAATGAAAACGTCTATATCAATTACTCACCCCACGTTACCTTGAATTCTCTAAAAAAAAACACGCCTCCACAGTGAATGGAGAATCAACGACAAAAGTATTTCAAAACATCTGTTTACAAACTCTCACACAGCTCGTGCAGTATTATCATGACTCATTTATTGTAGTCGTATCCTCAACTATTCTCCAATTCTTTGCTCACTGTGGAGGCAGGCGAGAAAAACAAAGTTGTCTCCAAGAATTCAATGTAATTGATGATGATCATTTAAGTATTCTTTTTAAAGGAAGTTTACTGAAAAAAATACTTGTATTCTGAATGCTAGATGAAAAAACAAGTTGTTGCTCAAAACTACACTTCCAGAAGATTCCAAACATTTCTTTTTCAAGTGAGCCCTCCTCAGAGTGAATGGAAGCAGGAATTATACAGCACCGCCCTCTTCTTACTTTGCATAATGTGAAGTTGATTTAGCAACATTTCCTGAGAGAATATCATATAATAGAGGTTGGACAAACAGTAATTTATCACACAGAGCATCAGTCCACATGCATCAAATTAAACATAGAATATTTATGTCTTTGCTGCTATGATGTCTTACACTTACTCTCCCACCAGCAATCACCAGCACATCTTTCTGTCAATTACCAACTAACTGACACTGCTGAGAGTATAACTCCTCGAGAGTAACATGCTGGAACAGAGCTATGAGAGACACAACTTCCAATTATTATTCACCTCACTTCCCTGCAAACTTGCCAGTTGGACAAATGTGATCTGTTGCAGTAGCTCACCGAATAGGAACAGGAATTAAACTGCAAGTCATGACGCATTAAAATTCCCCCACCTTTCTTCAACAATGTCATTTGAATACATGGAAACTTCTTTATGATTGCACACACACCTCTGTATCTGAGTGTTTCTATATGAGAAGATGGGGTTTTAGGCCAACCGGCAGTGGAAATGTTTTATACACCCTACTGTGGCGCAAATAGTGACTGCTGTCCAATGCCAAACTTGTCTGCCTCTGTTCAAATCACCTCCTCTGCTGGCTCCCACCATCTGGAGGGAAGTAGCCTTGGCTCCTTTCAGATTTGGAGGGACTCCAAAAAAGTGTCCCCTTAAGCTTTACCGGGCTCTCTGAGATCGCTCTCTCTCTCTCTCTTGTTGTCTATTTTTGGAAGTTAACCAAGACATCAGCATAATGGTTATAATCCTTCAAGATATAGCTCTTCTCAGACGCACGTCTGCCCTTCTCTCATTATGAAGCTGCTTTGGGTCAACGACAAAGATGAATCTGATCAAGATGATGCTGCAACCGTTCCGTCAAAGACTAATCAGCTTCCAGTCGTTCAGGCACACCGCGCTTTGGTTTTATAGGAAATGCAGTGTTTCATGAAATGGGCTATAAACCACAATATTTTTTAGATCAACAATAGATCAAATGAATATGTGTAATGTGAAAGTTATCTGGCAATTTTGCAATTCGCCTAAGTTCTACATAGCGTTTTAGCTTCTTTCAGCGTGTTGCTTTCGTTTTCCCACAACTTGATTGCTTTGGTTCAGTCTCTGTGCTCTCGTCACAGTCGTTTTTGGCCACAGCAAGCAGCTGTTTTTAATGACACGCTGACATGTTGTTGAACTCAGATAAACCCCTGTATGTTCTCTGCCAAACACCAAACACTTAGTAAGTATTTAGCAGCTAAAGAGCCCGATATTTCCTTCACAAGTTGGTCGAGACCAGAACGAAGCGAAAAAAGAGAGAATATTGGTCATGTGGACACAAACAAGACTCCAAATGAGTGCTAGTGTTTCCGTATTTGCTGTATGTGTATGTACTGTAAACCACGCTAGCATATCTCTACTCTGCTCTTTTTTCAGTTGTGTTAACTGCATGTTTTCGCCACCCTCAAATAAACAAAAAAGAAATGAGTTAATACAGGTTTAAGTTTAATAGTGTGTACATCAATATTAATGCAAGCCCCCTTCAGTCACATTATTATCCCTTTTATAACTGAATGACCTCAACAATCAAGGCTGTCTGCAATTTATGACTGTTTTATACTGTATATTGACTTGTAAACAGAAATCTTGTTGGTTTGCTTCATTGTCGTAAGAGGCATAAAGAAACAAAATTAATATTCCAAAACATGTAAGTCATACAAAACATATAAAATACCAAAATGCATTGGATCAAAACCATTGACGTTCATTTCTTTTACCACATTCATTAAATAAATATGTAAAAACAACAAATACTTTCAGTTTTTCATTTCACCCTGTTTCTCCACAAACGGTGTAGTTTGTTCAGCTAGAAGGAACGACATCTTGGACTTTTCCATTCATGTCAGGCTTACAGGACAGGACCAGCTCCATTTCATGGCCAGGCGAGGGGACAGAGATTTTGTTGATCTTGGCAAAGCTCTGACTGATGTCCATAAAAGTTTTATTTTTGGTCTCAGGGAGGACAACATAGAGGAATATAGATCCTAAGACGCAGACCGCCACAAACACCAGGAAGGCAAAGGCCTGCAGCGTCTCCTACACAAACAGAAAACACACGCACACAAGAATTAGACATATCCGTCTGTGTCAAGATACAGCGTACTTTTGCTGAAAGAGCTCTAGAAGAGGAATGAAAACAATGTAATCAAGCACCAAGTGTTAATATAACAAACACTTTCATTCCATTCATTTAGATTGTCCTATTTTAGCATTGAAACCATTTGATGATTACTCTTCTCCCTCAAAATCCTGCAATTTTTTTCAGCCATCCTAAACTCTTGCCAACTCCAGAGAGACGTCGTCTGTGGCATCTGTTTTCTGTGTGTCACGCTGGGGATGGCATAACATGCATGATTTTCCACGTAAAAGGTCCCACAGGCTTGTGTATGAGGGTAGGCGCAAATCGGAGGACATGTCAGATTTTTTAGCTATATATGTATTTGTATGTGTTTTGAAAAATGTACCCAAAGTCTGAAAGCTAACCTTGTCCAGTGTGTTATGCCAATAATAGAGATTAGTGACAGATTTAAAAATACACACTGACTGATTACCCAGAGGGAGATTTAGAGTTGGAGAGAGGGTTTGTTTGTGTGTGTGTGTGTGTGGGTGGGGTGGAGTGGGGTGGGGTGGGGGGTGGGTGGGAGAGAGAGAGCGATAGAGGAAGAGAGAGAGATTTTGCATGAGACAGACTTGACTGACCCTCACCAGTGTGTCACGGAGCTATAATACCTTCCTCATGAGGGGACTCAAATACGGCACTATGTAACTGGTATTAGAAATTCAGTGTCCAAACAACCATGACCTCAATGAAGAACTACTTTGATTTCATCTGTTATATCATCACTGCTGTTAGTCTCTGACACTGTTTTCCTCTGTTGAGTGTATTTCATAATAGCACTAGAAAAAAAAAATAGAGCATCGTGCGAAGGACCTGACCCAGTTTTCATGCCGCCTCTGTGACGTGACGCTCATCTGCAAAGTTAGCAAGTTCCTCAGAAAACACCGCCTTTCTCTCCCAGTTGACATATGAGATGAGTCATGCCACGAACAGGACATTTCTGCGACCACTCTGACCGTGGATTGAGGAGAATGAGAAAAGCCCCGTCTCTGATGCAGGGATAAGCCTTTGATCTGCTGTGGGGGCTCAGCTTGGTTCACACACCGACAATTAGGCATGCACATGAAGACTGATGAGCGGCGAACATACAAACTTTAATTATATGAAAACATTTTTATGTTATAACACATGTTGCACCCGGAGTGATATTAAGAGAGGAGATGACACTGGAAGTGATGGTGAACCCTGAGTGGGGAGGGGACAGGACAGAACAGTGCAGAACGACACAGTCTAGGACAGAACAATGCAAGTCAGGTTGGAATAGGCCAAAACTGTGCAGGATGGGACAACAAAGGACAGGGTGGGAGGGGATAGGACAGGACAGAGTAGGATGGGACAAAATAGACAAACAGAGCGATGCAAGGCCGAATAGGACAAATTGGTGTAGGGTGGGACAGAACAATGCAAGACAGAACAGGGATAGACAGGGCAGGACAATGCAACACAGGGCCGGATGGGACAGGACAGAAAGGAACAGTGCAGTAAATGACAGAAAGGGATGGGACAGAACACAACAGTTCAGGATAAGAGGAGATTGGATGTGATGAGACAGAACTGTGTAGGGCAGGACAGCCTAAGTTAGAACAATATAAGACTGAGCGGGACAAAACAGACGGCATAGGACAGAACAGTGCAGAATGGGACACAATGGTGCTGTGTGCTTAAGAGTAAGGCTGCATTCACACCAAGTTCAGAGTACAAGGCACAAGGTTGTTCGACCCTGGGAGTGACGACAAGGTTGCACAAGGTGCACAAGGTTGTTCGACGTTGTGGGAGAGTCACTTAAATGGTGACATTTTGTAAAATGTTCAGAAGGTGGGGGCAATGAACCTAAAAGCAGTTTGCTAACCGCCATTACGCGACAAAAAAGAAGAAGAACTTTAAACCCTGACCCGGAACTTTTTCGTCCATTTCAAAAGGACACAAACCAATGTAAGCTGCTTGGTATTTTGCAGCATAGACGGTGGAAAAAAGACGCAGAAGTAGAAGGTTCTTCTTCCAGGGGCCGTATTTCGGTCTCAACGCAGATTACGTGACAGTGTGGTGTTGGGTTTCGCCAAATGTTGATTGTTTGAATTTTTCGACGCAGGGCCACTGCAGGTATTTTTTGGCATCCCCAGCGGTCCCCACCGCAGCAGCCTAAGCATACTAACCACATTCAACTGAATGGGAGGACTGGTGATTCCAGCCTGAAGGAAAGGATACTATTTTAACACCCACTGTGGACATAAATCTGATGGAGACATTGAAAAAACGTCCTGGTCCAAAGATTGCCCGTTGCTGGGAGATATACTGTCACTGGTTTCTGGGGCAATAGTGAGTCATCATCGGTGGTAGAGGTGTAAACTGTGTGCTGTGGAGGTGGGGGGTTATTTGCATGTGTGTGGACTTTTATAGATTGTGCTGAATCCTCCCAATGGGAAGAACGCTCAAGGTCAGTGTTTGTGATGCATAAGAGACTGAGCTGTACATAAGATTACACTGCAGATGTCCACAGGGCAGTTTAGAGATTTATAGATTATCATATCTCAATGCTGTCACATGGGAGCCCGACAATAGAAATGCATACAATCATTTAGCATCACAGTTATGGATCACAGCTACGATCATCCTAGCACATTAGCAACACATACAAATGTATGAACTCACAGCATACTAGTGAATGGGATCGTGTCTGATGGGTCGTTGGTCTCTATATTTATGATCATCAACAAGAGCCAGTAGTTATTGCTCCATTTTATGTTTCATAGTGTCAATAAATCCTCCGCACGTCAACTGCATTTAGTTCAGTGTTTGACGTTAGACTTTTTTGACCCACATTGGAAAACTTGATCCTTGTTTGAAAAATGAAAGAAACCTGGAGACGCGTGATTTCACAGGACAGCATGCTATGTTGTAAAAAGGTGGATTGTGATTTCACAGCAAAACGTTAACGTGAAACAGCATCAAGACGAGTCAAATTCCAATCGAAATTCAAAGCTCATTCTTGAGTTCTGAAGCAGTAGTTGACAATCTCGCGAAAGGATCCATTTAGTATCTGTTCCAGAGATTGTAAATTAATCAATCTCCTTTTCAACCCAAAGGAGACAACGCCTCCAAAGGGTTACAGCTTGTGGATTCAGAGAAGTTTGTCTTTTTTTAAATGTAAACAATCAAAACTAAAACAATCCCACATGCATATCCTGGTAATGGTTTTCAACAGACCTACGTGACAGTAATTTAGATGCTTGTAAAATGAATCTGTAATGCATCACTGTTAATTCATTGTCATGGTAGATACCTGTCTGGATTATAAAAAGTAGAGTGAAGGCTAATAATGGCATTTATCCTTGATTGTCATCTTTATTTTCTTACCTTTTTTTCTTGCTTAATTAACTTACATGACTCAGAGTCATTACGTGTGAAAGGTGCCATCAGTTCTGTCTTAATGAACACACACACTGTGTGCAACAGTACTCTGTTTTTATTATTTCCAGCCTATATAGATGTGTGCTCTTTTAACATGGAGACACTGGGATTTACTTTCAACCCTGGAGAACAATAATGCTCGACACTGTCTGGGTAGAATTCCAAGATGATAAAGGGAAAGGTCTGGATTGGGAGTTAATAAATCACTGAATGAGCTTGATTGATGTCAGAAGGTCAAAGGCGTGGTACACAGTGACAGGTAGTGGGCCTGCTAGTATCTAGTATTTTGTGGTAGTGAAACAACCACAAAACGATGCAAAACATATTAAGACACAAACCGACCACATAGTGAAACAAAACAACTGCAAACGGTGCGGCTGTGTCTGTGTTTGTGTCTGTACTGGCAGCAATTTATTATTTTATTATATATACATTTATTTGACATTCATTTACTACACATTGAATAAACAATGGAACCATTAAACATGTAAAGTTTATTATTGCCAAAAAATTAGGGCTTTAAATTTCAACCTTAACACATTTGTACTCTTTTACCAAATGTGTCCCTTTTCTAAAACTGTGCTCCAGTCTGCCCCCCCCTCGTCATTCTAAACCCTCCCCCGCAGAACCCAGAGTGACACGTCAGTGGTGGCCTGTCATGGACGTAAAGGGATGTGACAGTGCAGCGGTGTGATGTCTGAACAGGGTCAGAGCTGTTTCAGGTGCCAGTCAGTAACCTGTGAATCACTGCTGTGATCTGGGAGTAAGTGCGCCGGGGCGAAACCCCAACCAACAAAACCAACACTGCAATATTTGCGGCACTGGGTGGCTAAAAATAACCGTCTGACACTTTCTCTCTCTCACACTTGTCTGCTCCTTCCTCGCCTTGGTCAGCCTTATCTCCCCCGCTCTTTTCTTTGCCTCTCCAAATTCATTTCTACATGTCTCTTGTGGCATCACCACCTCTTTGCTGCACGCCTCTATTGTCTGTCTCATTACATATTCGGCTCCCCTTCTACTTGACCTTCCACTGACTGACATCTAGTTCCACCAGTCTCATTGTACATCCATCAAAATGAAGGATCTATTTCATCATCACATTACATCACTCCTCTTTGTCTTACTGTCAGGCAGACACACTGATATGTTCATATATAAATTAATATATAAGCTCACTAGCTCCACTCAGGCATTAGGAAATGATGTGACAGCATAGAGAGACAATGGTGAGCTGTATAATTAGTGTCCTGTGGATCTGCTGACACTCTCCAGATGACACTCCACATATCAATGTAGACTTGGCACTTTCCTGACAAGACAGAGAGCCCCATCTGATCATAATGAACACTGGTAAAATAGCTTATTGGATTACTCATACCATACGTCTCCGACATGTTGAAATCAATGGGGCTCCAGTCTTGTAAAATGTCTGTAAATGTTTCAATAGTACGTCCACAGTACCACTTTTCTATACTCGTGGCAACAGATACGCATCTCGTACTGGATTATAGTGTTACAGCGTTAATCGGGCACAAAAGGGCAAGTACACGATATGACAATAAAACAAGCCATAGGCAGTGATAAAGTCTCAAAACACAACCTACATAAATCAGGGGCTTTATAGTGGAAAAAAAGGAAGCTTCCCTTCCATTTTTTTAAAGAAATAAGCTGGTGGAGGGATTCTACGACAACGCTTTCCAGCAATTGTTAAATATTGGACAAATTGTTACTATTTGAACAAGAGGATGTACAAAATGTATGCTGTATTGGCAAATTGTGCCTTAATTCAACTCTGCATAATAATTCTCAATTTTTTTTTGTCTGTCTTGTGTTTTACACAGGAAAAGTGACAAAATCAAATATACTTTTTAGCACATTTTACAGTGTATTGATAGCTGACAGTGTGCATACTGAATTAGCTTGATGTGGAATAGGTATTTTTTATTTTAGTTGTTCAAGGTATCATTATACAACGGTAGGTATGATATCTTATTTTTCCTCATTTTACTTTTCGGAGGTATAACTACGAACAGTGTATGAGAACAGCCTGAGTTGTTATCTACACGACGTGGCCTACTTTGGAGATCTCCTGACTTTTCCTCCAACACTATCATGAGTGTGCACTGGTGGTTTAGGGTAAAACATCTTGAGAAGTATTGGAAAGACTGTTGAGAAATTAGCTACAGATATTCAAAGGCCCCTGAAGGATATATTGCAACAACAGTGTTGGTGATGCCCTGACTTTCCATCTAGCACGATCATCTGATCCAAATGTATCCACTACATTGGTTTACAACTAAATATCTGCAAAACTAATGACATTCCTTTCAGTCTCAGATGTACTTTTTAGGTTAATGCTGATCAGCGCCTGTTAGCATGCCAACAGGTGAAAATAAGATGATTGACACAACAGTATACCTGCTAAACATAAGCATGTCAAGCTTAGTTAAATTAACATAAGTAGCTCTCTGGGCAAGTCTGTGTAAACGTGATAAAGCATGATGCAGTAATTTTTTGTCATAGTTGATATCTGAGGCTCTTTTATTCTAAACACATTTTTTTTTCACCCAAATGTAATGTGTTTAGTTATTAAGCCTTTTTATTATTTATTTTTTTTTTTTACGTGTTAAAAGCTCTGTTTTTAACATTAGTTTGTAGTCTTCATCTCCTCTGGCATTGGTAAATGTCCACTGTTGATGATGATCACGTGTATGTGGCAAACCATCTGATACAAACAATACATGCTAATCAAAACATTGTTCTAGAGCCCCTTCTAGTGGTCACACAATCCACAGGATATCTTTAAGTGTTTGAATCTTGACATAGACTTTAGACATAACACGCACACATCTGTTCCTCCTGTGAAAAGTGGGGAGCTAACCCATCACATACAGGAAACTGGTGAAACTGGTGTTGCCCATGGTGATCTGATTGAAATCCTTGTGATGTTTCTGTTTCATCTCCGAGAATCAGCTGATCCTGTCAGAATAACAACTTCTTTCTCTAAGAAATCTTTGTGTTTGATATGCCCTTTTCAGCTGTTTTATTTCACTCTTTTCCTCCCACACATGACCCACTGGTGCAGCTGGCTGATAGGACAAAACTAGGTTTGTCTGCAGGGGCCGCAGAGAATACAGGCGGAGAACATTTCATGGAAGGTCAACCCAACGTTAGAACAAAGTCCGGCATGCCGCAAGCGAAGGTTCACTCGAATCTGAAACTTCTCTGATGACTTTTGTGGAACTCTTTCTGTTTCCCTATGAGAACATGTCCTTCAAGTTACAGCAAGAGTTACATTGTCTGTGCATGTGTGCATGAGTCTTTGGCTGAATTTTGATAGTTTAAAAAAGTAAGGTGCAGCAGCAGTGGGCATGACATGATCTATCGCCTAGAGTAGGGATACAGATTGAACTGTAAATTGTGGTCCCCTCACCCTCCCGCCCTCCACCTTGTGTCAGCCGTCTCCTCAACTCAATGACACCTTTTAGTGTTTTGTACACCATGACCATATCTTAAACTGTACCTGTGTATTGCTGCACAGCAATTTCCCTCTGGATAAATAAAGTTCTATCTTATCTTAGTCAGAGAAAGTGAAACTTGAGTCATTTATGATATTTAAGCATTTTTACATGACATAATACTCAGCTGCAGTATTAGGAGTACATGCCATCTAGAGTGGCAATAGAAGATCAAGATCAACCCGGTCCCAGATCAACTTTCCCCCCTAGAGGTTTCAAGTGGTATTATTGTTGACAACCGGATCGCTTTCCGTTTTCCTCAGAGCCTATCCTACTACCGACAAAGTTAGCAGCTTATTGCCACCGTGAGGGGAAAAAAGCAGGAACTGTAATCAAATATATTTTATTGTAATTCATTCCCAATGGTGCTCACAATCACAGTCCACGGTTATCCTGCCAACAGCACTAGGTCTCTCCCTTACCTCGACGTCATCTGGTGACTTTTGGAGCCAGTGCTAGCTACTTCCATTGTAAAGAGTTGGCTGCGCTGCATTTTCTTTTCCAGTTACTTCGGTTGCTCCACTGTCCACCCTTTCCCCGAAAACAAACAAATGCGTTTCCTCATTTGGTTGCACAATGGTTTGCACACTTGTTTTGTGCCATAAATAAAGCCTTCTTTGCATCGTGAAAGCGGGGGCTTACCGATTGTCCTTAACAACCACTCTAAATGATGGTGGTGTTATTCTACAGCCATTACTTTGTGCGATCAACATTTACTTCCTAATGATAAGTCAAAGCAAAACACGTGTCTATTGCCACTTTAATGATGCTGCATTGTGAAAACGTTGCATGTGCACTTATGCAAGAACAGAAATGAGACACACCCCATAAAGTCACGCTGTCAGGTGTACTGTAATACAACGTCATTAAAATAGAAAATCCCGCAGAGTTCCGTCACATTAGCTTTATTGTTGGATAAATCATAGTGATATATGTTAATGAATTCCCGAGTTCCTGCTCCTGTTTTCAGAATTTAACAAGGTTACGTCCTGTGCTGGTGTCGTTTGTGCTTATCCTCAGCAGAGTGTGACTGTAACTGAATCCTGCTTTCAAAAGTCCAGATGAATGCCTGGGGCTAAATGCCTGCATGCAGCTGCATTGACTGGAGGTCAGACTCCTCCCTGACTTACACACACGATGCTCACGCATGCCCACTAGGCACTGAGGAGTGTTTAAAAAATCCAATACAAGAATGTAGATGCCGATAAGGCACACACAAGGGCAATAGCCTTAGATACAGCAACAATAATTGGGCTTCATGTAACATCACAGTCCATCTATAATCCTATTTGATTAACATAAGCAAGTGAGAGCACTAATACACCCACGAGTATCTATACATTTTCATGCATTTTAGATTTTATAATATCTGGTGCCTCAGTACTGAATATGGGGAAAGTTAAATGCAATTACTCAAAGTCTTCTTTATTACGCAGACACATACACATGTGTGGATTCACCGGTATTAACGGTCCTGCCTGTCAGAGCTTTGAAGCATGATTGTTTTCCTGCATTCAGTTTTAATCAGCCAATGTTTTGTGGGGATTATTAAAAAAAAAAAAAAAGCTTTTCAACAAAGCAATCTACTCCAAGTATGTATAAACAGGTATGTAATAGGGCATGCTTCAATATAAAGTAAACAAGTGCTGTAACTTATGCATTCATTTAATCATAAATGTAATAATATGAAGCCATCACCTTTTCCTGCAGGGTATTTTGTTGCGGTATGCAAGACATTTGTTATGTTGTAGACTGTGAAATAACAACATTAAAAAAAGAACTAAATCTCTCCAATAAACTGTCTTTAAAGGTTTTCATCCTGCACCAGTTACTTCCATGACAAATTAGTGTTTGTAAACGGCTGAAAACAATCCTGCAAAGGAAGGCCAGAATGGAAAAGTGAAGAAGTGTTTGAATAAACTGAGAAAACTGTAGGTTGAATAGGACATGAACTTCATCTTACATATTTCTTCAGCTCACCAAGATTGAAATGTCAAATGCCATTAGGATCTAATGAGGGACAAGTGGGACATTATGACCGAGGGCAAAGTTCTGCCTCTATTAAAAGCAGAGCTGTGTCCTCGGCACAGAGGGCAATTATAAGGTAGACAGAAGGACTTCGCTCAAACTATGAAACATAAAGTTGAATATGTAAAATGCTATCCACCGTCAGGAAGATAGGTAAGAATTATAGTCTTACTCTTTTAGAAAGTTTCCTAAAAACGGCACACTGTGTTTAGTTAAGGCTTTTTTTTTTTAGAATGAAATGTGTGTGCACAGTTTTATAAATGAATGAATATTAACAATGGATGTAACTATTTCGTACCTATTTGTATGTGTTAGGGGTCGTTCGCTGGGATGAACCCACAGAGAATTGTCACCTGACTCCGAGTTCCCAAACCTTTACAGCCCTCACCTTTACTGTTTTGATTCACTCTCACATCAGCATCATTTCTTTGACAGTAGCAGGAAGCTCTTTCCAGCAAAAAAATAAAAAATAAATCTAAAAAACCCCTGCACTGAACATAGTGGTTTATTTAGCCATAAATTCCCCTGAGATGTTGGTGGGGACCAAAAAACAGAGCTAAAAGGAGAGTTAATGTAGAATTTACATTCAACAGTGGGACACAAACGTGGCTCCAAATGAATGCTAATGTTTTTCGTTCTTGGGCAGCACATAGAGGGAAACAAACATTTGAACATGCAACCTGGAAAGGAGGCAGCTAATCCCTAATATAAAATGTTTGATTTATGATGCACACAGCCCACACACCAAACTACTTTATTTGGGACCATGGGGTATTAAGGGAGAGAGTGAAAAGGAAAAAGACAGAGAGACATGTAGAAACATGTAGAGGTCAAAGGAGCAGCAGGGGGACTCTACTCTGCGGAACACTCAGCAAAAGACCTTGGGAGGAAGATGTGAGTGTACTGCAGAGGAACAGAAAGGAGAAGGGGTCTCAGTCAAAAGGAGCGCAGAGGGGACGATCGCAAACTAAAATGGCACATTGATTTCTCCTCCCTAGAATTCAATGACTGTCTCTATTCTTGTTTACTTTATAAAGAGATAGAGCTGATGTATACCTTACTGCTCGAGATGAATATGAAGATTTGACACGCAGAGAAGAAACAGATGATTAATCAAGCGTTAAAGGACATCGTGGCCAGTTGGATACAACTTGGAGCGATTAGGGGGGAGAAGTGTACTTATTTGGGATGCCTGCCAAGACATTAAAAACTGCTACACAAAAAAATCAAAGAGAGGGGGAAATGAAGCACAAGGCTAAGGGGGTGAGACATTTAATACAGGAAACACATACAGGCTATGGTGCACTTTTCCCCTTAGCAAAACCCTCTTCTTCTTCAGCTCAATAAAAAACTTTAGTAACGAACAAATGCACATAATCAGGCTCATTATCTTGTCTACACATTCTCACAGCAGATCAGATAAATCCTTCGGGCTGATTGTTGCTAGTAACTCTCTCACTTTGCATTGGCACAAAGTACCTTCTTCTTTTATCCTTCTCTACAGCTCGTCTAATTAACTTACAGTCGCTCACTAAAAAGAGCAATTGTTTTAGTTTCTCTCACGAAGCAGCACTTAATGGGACTCAACTCCCTCAAAGTGTCTTGGTGGAGTGGAGGTATTGACAAAGGGACAAGATTTCCATCAATAAAACACGTGGCATTTATTTAGGTAAATGACTTTGCTTGAGGGAATTGTAACATAAGAATTATTAATGAAAAATGTTATCTTTTCTTATGAAGTATTTGTCTACGCCTATAAGGGCCATTGTAAGTAAAATAATAAATAATTAAGGAGCCGGCGGAGGGGAATAATATAATTGTTTTGTTTAGTTTTTTTAGTCTACGAATCACGTAGCTTCACTTTGAAATGTTGGATGAACCTCATCACACCACAGAAGCCGCCGGGGGGCATTACACACGGCAAGCGGCGGCGTCTGTGGTGTGATGAGGTTGATCCCACCTTGCACTATGAATCGATGAGGTTTGTTCTCGGTTTTTTTATTGTGAATTTGTGACTTTAATCTCACAGAATCTTCAAGTTTTTTTCTATATTATTAGAGAATTCTCTGAATATCCCCCTCCCCCAGCTCCGTAATGTTTTTTTGTTTTGTTTTTTTTGTTACCTACAAAGGCCCTAATATGCTATTTTATTTATTTATTTATGAGTTATGGCGAGCGATCTCACCGCAGGAGGCAACATTGTTTGCCTTGTGATTGTGAAACAAAACAGAGCTCTGCATCCAAAGCTATGGCTGGCTACACAGTAGCACGGCAGAACCAGATGGTTCTGAAACCAAGCAGGATCCCAGAATTGAATGTTATAGAAAATATCCTGCTCGCTTTGTGGGTGGACCTGCCAGTAGAAATCAACAGCTGACTTAAGAGTTCAGTCTGGGCTCTATAATAAAGAGACAAGGCCGAGCTGCTGCTGGATTTTCCGTTGTCATATTGTGTTAAGGACAAGTGAGGCTCATTGTTTTTGTGCTGTGCATCCTAAAGTGTACCGTAAACAAGGTCCTCTTGTGACAAGCAATGCTCAGAATATATTGATAATAATAGAAAGTGAGTAGTGGAGTGTCCTTACTGCAGCTGCCCGAGTTTGAATCTGACCCGCTGCCCATTGCTGCATGTAGTCCCTTATCTGTCCCCCTTTCCTGTCTCTCTTCAAAGGTTCTTATAAAGGGAAAAAAAAGTCCCCCAAAAAAAAGAAAAAGTGAATAGAAAAATAAGGATAAAACACAAATCAGCTAATTATGCCCCAGAGTGCATCAAAGTAATTAAAAATGCAAAACGTTGACAACAACTGTGGTGTTTGTGCTGTAAATTGCATTTCTTTTGTAGATTTTCACACTGAGTTTCAATCTCACAGTCACACGTTTTGATTCAATAATCGTGCATATAAATTGCCAGATTTATGGGAAAGCTAAAGTGCCGAAAATAACGAGCCATAAACACAAGGGACATCAGCTTGTATCACCCACCCTGAGGAGCAGGCACACAGGTTTAGAGTGTGGAGCGGCACACATCAGGAACACAGGGGGCAGACCTCCGGTTCAGGGCTAGTCCTCTGAAGCAACAGGCTGTCAGCCAGGTTCAGCAGTGGCTGTGGATAACTTTCCCTCATAAGCGAACACCCAATACCCTTCTGTCTGGCAGAAAACGATTCCCACCGGTGGCCAGACAAACCGCTGTACGGCTCCCCTCTCCGCCCGATGCCCCCAGCACAGCCAGATTGACAGAGTTTGTATTCAAGGCACACAGAATAATCTAACATTCTCACTCTGCTGTTAGCCCTCTGGGGTCTGGCTTGTGTGGGGCTGAATCAGGATGCTGCCAGTCTGCCGACCAGCATGATGGAAACCATTCAAAGTGCCACATGTTTCTAATTGGTGGGAAATTGTTGTTCTGATATGTTTTTCTTCCTGCACGAAATGACAGATGAATGAAAAGCCTTCTCCTCTGTGCTTTGCTGTAATGGTGGGGCATCACAGACTTATATTTGCTTACCCCCTGGTACTGATCTGGGATCCAACCTTGGTGTTGTTGGACACCCTCACTCAACATCCTTTTGAGAAATTGTAAAGGTAAATGTTGTTTGCTGAAGACAGCTCTGCTGCTGGCATTGGCCCTGGCTGTCTGGGATGCCTGCAAGCTACGCCTGCTTTAGTTCCCACTGTGATGAGTTCCTTGCATCTCTGCGTGTCAATAGAGATGGTGATGCTAAAATAATCTCAATTATCCTATAAGGCGAGACACTGCAGGCAAAAACATTCATGCATTGGTCAATTTTGAGTGTTTGGGCTATTTCGCTTCCATCTTCTTTCAGACTATTGAAAAGAAAACATCCAAAATACACATTAAGTTGTTTATTTTTACTACATTTGTCTATTTACGTGTGTAGATTTCTCCTAAATTTGTAAAAATTTAGCATTCCATAACCAATTTTATATTTCAGTACAATTTTAGAAGACTTGAAATACAAAATATTATTGTTTTAGTGTAAGTAATAAACTTCATGGTGATATATATTAGTTAAATATTTTTACCCTATTCACCTGTAGGGTCTTAAAGGCCATTTTGTCAAAATTAGTTTTTGTTCTGAGGGTTTTGTTCAATAATCATTCATAGCCTGATTTATACAACATGTTATTCCTAAAAATGTGGCAAAAATAAAAGAAATTGATGTCTGTTGACAGTATTTTATGATTTATGATGTCCAAAATTCCATCTGTAAAAACCTTTGACTCGAATATGTCAACACGACTAAACAATCATTTTAAACTTGGCTTTATCCAATGTTGAGATTTCTGTTCCGGAAAGGTATGCAAATTAAAACACATCTTTCATACGATCATTTCTCATTCGCATATTTAAACACATAATTTCAGAAAACCTGTAATACAAAAAAATTATTGTCTTAAATTAAGCAATCAACTGGGCGAAGTTTCATGGTGATATCTAGATAAAAAATATTTTACCCTATTCACCAAGTGCCTGAGGAATGTAAATGAACTCCTGACTGTCCAGTGTGTTTGCATTACTCTAACTGGCCCTAGAAAGGCGAAGCTCATTGTGTGTCTGTGCCTCTCCCGCTGGTTTATAGAGGATACTACAGGTTTGGCTTGTAGGAGTAAAAGGGCGAATGTCGTATAGGGTCACAGATCCAATTGTACACAGGGCACTGCCACATCACAGGCCTTGTTAAAGTGGGTTTCAATTCATTTGACCCCTCAGACTCAGAGTAGATTACCTGGAGTACTTTGGGGTTGTCTGTCTAGATAGTCAGGTTGTCTTGGGAAGGCTGCAGTCCAGGAGCTGTCCCTATCTCCTATATACACTGACTTCATTTCAACAAGGCAGCAGTTCTTTACTTTGCACTTGTATCAAGAGGTTGGAAGATTTCACTCATTTTTTATACTCTACCTGCTTTGAAATCTCCCAACTGATAAGACTACAAGCGGTCAGCTTTCTCTCAGAGAGTTCTCTAATGCTTTTTTTTTTTCGTCAAATCTGTCAAATGCAAAAAGGCACCAGAGGCCCGGGAAGCACTAATGGGATAAAATGACGGCACCGGGGGACCAGGCCATTTACTTGGATGTGGGTTTAAGTCCTGTCGAGCAAGAGTGAAAACTGTAAAATACATCAGACAGGTTTCACTATCAGTGGCACAACCGCTGCTGTGGCATAAGGACAAAGCTACAGCGCTAAAAGATAACGTCTTACCACCATACTTACATCACACACACGTTCACACTGACACTCAATAGTTTACTGACACATATATGTTCAATCACTTACTGCTTTGTATTGATTCCAGCTGCTTTTAGGAACATATGCCTTAATGAAAATATGGCATTTATCTCTGTATTTATTCATGCGTGCGTGTTTCTTCCATGTTTACTTCATCGAGTTTCGCTTTTCCTGGCCAGCCAGGTGAAGGCGTGAGATTCATAAGGAGTTAATGGACATTGAAGGACGGATAAGGAGATGACGAAGACGACTAACTGTGTATTTGTATTTGGACATGAATTGATAGGACTTTACTTTTACTGTATTAGAAAAGGGCTAAAATGAATATAATGTCATTGGGTCTGTTATACCAATATTCAGAGTCCTCGCTATCTGCACGGCCCCTCACAGCAAACTTGAAACACCAAGACACAACTTGGTAAAAAAAACAAAAACATATAGAATATAAAACTCCATATTCATTCTTACTAAACCTGTAGTGGCTTATACTTCTTTACTAGTATATATAACGTCACTGACAAGGTTTAATGACATTACATCTTTCCCCCCAAATAAATGTATCTAACGTGCTAACTCCCAAATATCCCTTTGCTGCCCTCCTGCACTCCAATGTATAATTTTCTTGGAAATTCACTCATGCACTACTCCCTAGAGTACATTCAGAAATAGAGACTGACTGATTTATGAATCATCATAATCTCCAACAGATGTGCATGGTCACACAATGGTCGTTTTTTATAAAATGTGATTGTCGTGTACAAGCCTAAGTTTCCTACTCAGAATTCGGTCATGAAAACAAAACAGCGGACAGTTGATATAGTGCACTATATCAAAAACGAAGCGATTCCAGACACAGCTTATGAGTGAACCGTTTGAACGAAAAGTGAAGGATTCCCACTAAAAACTTGACTTCTGCCTCAGTAATGCAACATGAACTAAAACACTAAACTCAACTTGAAACTCAACACATCCCCAGGACGGAGCTGCCATCCATGGAGGGGGATCCTCTGAACCCAGCGGTGCGGGAAGAAGGCAAACAGGATCCGGACGTGCACCACCAGGCTGAGGGACAGCTTCATCCCTCAGGCTGTGAGACTGCAGAACTCTTGAGCTCTTGAACTCATCACTTGACATTTTACTCACACCACACTGGTACACTTTAGCTTTATACTTCCTGCTATACCTGCACACACCGCAGTTCACATCCATATTTATTTTCTCCTGTCTGTATTACAGTTGATCTATTGTATCACTACTGTACACCAGTCTACCACAGTATTATATTGTACAATATATTTTAGATATATCTTTACCTCTGCACTATTTCTTGGATTCTCATTTTTACTTGCATGTTTTTGTTTTTTTTATACATTTTGTAGTAGCATTGACAGCATGACATCGACAATGACTGCCCCACTGTAATTGCTGTGCATATGACGAATAAAGACTAGAAACAGTACACAACCAGTCCATCAAGTGGCCAAAAACAGCCACCGGTATCCTCTTACACCATCAAACCCAATTCTTACTTGCACAAACACTACATCTTCTTTGGAAGGTTAATCAGTAAATAGATTGCAAAGAGGAAAAAAATGAAAGTTAAGAATAAAAGAGTGAAAGTAAGAGTCAGAGAAAGAGAAAAAAACCATAAGCTGTGTGGCCAAAGAAGAGAGGGAGAGGCGCAGAGGGAAAGAAACAGAAGAGGTAAAATGAGAAGAGGCAGTGATGTGGAGCCGCCTGGAGCAACAGCCAGATTTTAGAAGTTGAAAAAGGACCCTGCAGTTTCCAGGAAAAAACATTCCAGTGTCAGACACTAATAGGCTCTTCTGTCTGTTGTATTAGCTTGTTATGCTCTTAAAAAAGCACAGTTACCCTCCTTAAAGCGGAGTTCTCTCTCGGGTGCCACATGAAGAAGTTCAAAGATACTCATTATATGTAACAAACAAGGATCAAGTGACTGTTATATAATGCAACACTAGAAAATGAGCATTTAAGGATTCTACAATAAAGGGGAAAGTCTGGCCCACTTCCCTGACATTCTCTTGATCACTGATTGTCATTGAATCACAGTGTATTTTCTCATAGAGGGTTTCTTTTATAGGGTCTTTTTGAAGAGCTAAACACATGATAACGTGTCTGATAATGTGTCTCATATTATAAAATAAAACAGGTATCTACTTCTGTACAGGCTGAAAAAAACCAAAACACTCCTTATTTAAAACAAAATAAACAACAATTATTATTATTTCCTATTATTTTGACAGCAACCAACAACTACATCGCTCCGTGTCTAATGCTTTGCATTCAGTATTTGCTGTCGTGTCTCACATTTCACCAGTAACATCTTGCTTACAAGGCCGAGCAGTGAAAGCAACACGTCAGCAGCACAACACTGTACACTGACACTGGATCTGTTCAGAGATCTGGGCACTCTGGCAGAGCTCACGGCGCAGTACAAAATCACGTAGCGATATCAAAAAAATGACTTGAAAAACACATCTGAAACATGTAACATGATGTAGACAAGGTTCAAGAAAGGCAGTCATTAAGCATTGCACTTCCAATAAGTCACAAGTAGGAGCATTTTTCTTTGAACGAAAATGTAAAAATACATGCATTATGTTATAAACAACCACAAGGGATAAATTAATCTGCACAAATGTTGTATTTTTAGGAAGGCTCAGGAATATGGTTACATAAAGAAGTAAAACATTTTTTATAGGGGTTATTTTTTTAACTTTTTAAAACTCACTCCGGAGCCACGGAAGCCATTACACTACACTGTGTTCACAGGTTAATACTTCTCAAAATGACTAAACTGAACATAATGTGTTTAAAATGGGCACAGTGCCCCTGCACAGTAGCACAGTATGTTTTACTGCCAATATCATGCAGTTATGATGTGAACATTTCACAGATTGCCGAACTAACAAGGGAAATCAAAACTGTGTCTCGTAATCCTAGTGATAGAAAAAAAAAATATTTCAAAAGCAGATTCCCGACAGAACACCCTGAGTGGCTTCGCTGCTTTTCTTCACTGCTAAATCCGCCGATCACACTGGCTCACCGTCAAAGGAAGCACTGGAGTTTGTGTTTCCAAGTCTCGTATTGTTAGGTCAGGTCTGAATGTTAAAGCGCTCCAAAACTGTACCGAAGCTGAGAGGACTCAAGCATCTCCATTACACTTAGGTTAACAAGTATGATTCAGTGAAAGACATCTGCAACAGCTCATTTGGATAAACCAGTATTGATATTCAATTTGCTAAAAAGAGAACAAAACATTTTTTCAGGAAATTCAGTCAGGAACACTGTGCTCATTAAGTTAACAACATTATTGTGAACCGCTTGTAAATCAGTCCCTGTCCCTTCCAAGGACAAACGGTGTTTGCATATAATTAGGATATAAAATGCATGCTATGACATAGAAGGTATACAGAAGCGTCAAATAGCAAGAGTGTTGCCCAAAGAGAGTCCAGCATGAGGTGGAGGTGCAGAACAACATGGTGTGACAAGCAGCCACTTCAGAGATTAATGAGGGGCTGACAACTCTAATGGACTGCGAAAGGTTAAGTGACAAACACGTTGTTCGGTTCAGCTGACAATAAGTTGGTGACTTAGTGTGTGTGTGTGCGCGTGTGTGTGTGTGTGCGTGTGTGTGCGCGTGTGTGTGTGTGTGTAAGGCTTTATTTTAAGAAAAAAAAAAAGTGTGCCTTGTCTCTATTGACACCCTGAACTGACGCCACGAAGAGCTCCAACACCTGAGCCCGACCCTAATATCATGCGCATGTACAGACATTCAGATGAGGTAACTCACTTGAATGAAGGGGAACAGGAGGCCCACAGCAAAGTTACACAGCCAGTTTACTATGCCAGCGATCATGAAGGCGGCAGGTCGGTAGGACTGTTCAAACAGTTCCCCGGTCAGGACAAAGGGGATGCCACCTGACAGAGAAGGGAGAAGACCATTAGTTACAACAAACCACTGACGGCAAATAACAGAAACAAAGAGCTTCACTCTGAGCGTCGTTCTGTGCTGACAAACCCCGTCAAGAGGACAAAAGATTGCTCATGGCTTGTCCCTAATACAGGGTGAACTTATTGGTCCTTATTGGTTTGATTCAGAAAAGGCACAATAAATGTTCTAATAGGAGAGAGTGGGTGTCAATAGTAAAGGTGCAGTAAGCAATTCTAATGTAATACCCTTTTGTTTTTGTCAAATTCTGCAAATATCTCCTCACAGTTCATACACAGCCCCGGCTCTGTGAATGGGGGAATCAGACAAAAGCCCCTTTTACACATGCAGTGCAACCCTGAATGATGTAGACATTACCCGGAGGAGCTGTATGTGTAAAAGGGAAACTCGGGAACATTTGTGGACCTGATTCTCTTGATATTGAGTTCATATGAGAAAACGGCTCAAGTGCCTCGGACCGATCCACACAACACTATTCCAGCCAATCAGCTTCGTGCTCCATCGGCAGGGGAAAGGCAATGGCTGTATAAAGAGTAAGGCAGTGGGCGTGAAAGTGTTGGTAAAAATGTGTTTTCAGGATATTTCTCCGGAATCCCTGACTCCATCTATAAGTGATATTATCCTATGTTTTTCCCGCCCTCTTACCACATAATGTAATGTAATGAATAGTGCATGTCTGACCCTATAACGCCAAATACCATCCCGCTTGAGCTTTTCTCACAACACATCCTGTTTTATGGGGAAAAAAACTCAGATAAAGCTCATATTAATGTTTCATGGACACTGGGATGATACAATCAGCTTATTATTTGACGGAATTTAAATCTTGGGTGAATCAAGTTCAACTTGTAAAATGAAATAAACACTTTTCAAACTTTCTCTGACTCTAGTTATGAATATTTTATTGCATTTCTGCTAAAAAAAGATATCCTTAAATCCTACACACTGGTCCTTTATTACACCAAAATTGCATGTCAAACATGACTTTAAACTGCTACAAATCTTAGGTTAATAAGCTCTGCTAATAATTTAATAAATAAAAAATTGTGTAAAATTCAGGTTGTAAATAAAGCCATGAGTTACGTAACTATGTTCCAACAAGGGCTGACATACCACACTCACAGTTTAAACATTTGAATATGCTGTTGAAAGTCTGAAATTCCTCGGGCCTCTCCCCGAGTACAATGTGCAACCAACATTTCCAAACCTCCAAGAGCAGATGTTGACATTTGGATGTTTTGGTGGGCAATTACGTCAAACTAGAAGGCTGAAATCGAAAGAATTGGCCCACTGAGTTCAAATGTAAAAGGTAATAATTCATCCTGACAGATTACTGCAAACTCAGTGGAGAGCACTGGGGAGCAACTCAAAACACATAGTCCCAAATTACAGGAAAACGCTGCTGCTGCAGATTTAGTCTCATTTAGTGGCCTAGTTATAAATAGATAAACACTAGTAGATTTATTCTCCACCTTCCATCCTCCCCCTGAATTTGTATTTGGAAGTTTAGTTTTGACAATAACATTTTTCTCAACATCAACCCACACGTCTACTAGATGATTAAACATTCCAGGTTATTTTGTTTGCGTTTGCTATGTTGAACCCCGTTTCAAGGTGAAAAATGATCCGGTATCCAAAACACAAGCAAGCTGCTGAATTTATTGAACAAGTTCTATAATGGTCAAACTACACCATCAGTGTAGGGGAAACAAACTTTTTTTAATATTCTTCTTTTCACAATTTCCGTTGCATCTCAACAGAGTTCACAGTTGAGTCTCGAAGAAATAATTATATATTTTTTAAGCTTTTTGAAGGAATTATCGGGAGAATTTTCAAAAATATGAAAGCAACTTTTATAGCAGGAACGGACAGCTCAATTGCTGCTCATCAATTCCAAAAAAATATTACTAGCAATTTTTAAACAGAACAGCATAAGCAGCAGGTCATGGACACACTGAATGAGGAGCGATTCATTACTTTATGACCGAAGGGAAAAAAAAGCATGCTCATAATCTTTTCATTCATTCATTCATTCAAACCGTACACGACACAATGTTGAAATTAGATTCATTTTTGAAGTCGGTAATACCTGACACAAAGAGCAAAGAAACAAAATATAAGTAAACACTAGAATTTTCTTTTTTATATTTTGCAATCTGTAACTAACACACTTTATTTGGTCTATTGAAACGAGACCTGTGCTTAAAAAAAGAAGTCACACACATGTTGTCTTAGTCGCAGTCTGACTCTGCTTCTGAAGAAAGGAGCGAGAGACATTTCCGACCATATTTCAACACTTCAGCCATTCTTCTATGATCCCCCGCTGCAGGGTTTATGCAAGAGCAAGCTGCTCAAGCGAGCCTATCGCCTTATCCGGCGGTCAGTCGTGAAGAAAAAGAGAAGTAGGTGGAAGAGAAGTTTGGGCTGATAGGGACTTGTGCAGGGGCGCGCGTACAGTATTTCTGTGCAACAAAAGACGATTTCGGGTCCATGTTGTCGTGAAGTGTTTGCTTGAATATTTCAAGGTATGAAATCACACATGGACAGTAATATTTCAGAACGAGTACAAACAACAAGATAAAGCGACGGAAGCGAGACATGAACAAAAGTAAACATGAGCATTCCCCGCCAGGACACACTTGATAATATTAGAAGTTCTGTCTTATCTGGACGACGTGTTATCCGGCCCTTTTTGAATAAGCCGACGCCTGACAGAATATTCGCATATGGGTGTAGATAGTGTTCATCGTAGGGTAAGGCATGTGTGAAACGGTGTATAGTATGGAAGCAGTTTCAGGGAGCTGGCTAGCCATGTAGCCACATATCTCACAGTTTTCCCCACAGAGTTCCTCACTAAACTGAAGCATAATGGCTTAAGACATTATTTGTGCACCAGTATGTACTGTACAGGTGGCTGCTTTTACCATGGGGAAAATGTACACAAATATTAACTGAGGAGAGAGAATTGTACATTTTATACTTCTAAATCTGTGCATGTTGCATTTTATCCACACTGCAGGTTATTTGTCGTCACATAATTGGCTCCGAGAAGACAGTTAATGAGCTACAAGTCACAGGGGCCCTTTCATTTAGAGCTGACGAAAGGGAGGTATGGCTCACATTAGCCCTCAGCATCCTCTTAAACTTAATTGCTTGCGATAATAAACCATCTCATTATTCGAATGAGATACCTTACTGTTAAACAAATGTATCCAGTTGATTACAAGTGACTGTGTATGTGTGTGTGTGCATGTGTGTGTGTGTGTGTGCATGTGTGTGTGTGTGCTGAGTATGCTTAATAAGACACATTAAGGAGACCTTTCAAAGGTTTTATGTTCTCAGCAATGTTTCTTCCCAAATGTTCAATGTATGTTTGCCTGGGTCAATG
>CALSCE010010661.1:9813691-9829178 GCA_943593645.1 Bovichtus variegatus
GTGTGTGTGTGTGTGTGTGTGTGTGTGTGTGCTAATTACAAGCTAAATCGTCGTCAGACATTAGCCGATGACTTCCAAGTATTACATTCCGGGCCAATGGTTTATGCCTCTTTTGCTCTCCGCACTGACTGTTTACCTGCACGCAGTCAAAGCCCGCTCAATACTGCTCTGACTACAAAGAGAAACCAGACACTTCCAATCCCAAAATCTTAGTATATATATATATATATATATACATATATACATATATGTATATGTATATATATATATATATATATATATATATATATATATATGTGTATATATATTTATCTATATATGTATATATATATACATATATACATATATATATATATGTATATATATATATATATAGTACAGACACAGCCAGGTTACTCTAGTTAATCTGATCACAGAAAATGTTCTCCTCCTAATTCTACAGCAACTGCACCCGACTGCGTCTGAGCAGCCTTACAGTACTTTATAGTTTTGTTCAAGCTCAGTTTTCCACATCCAAACTAAGGCCCTTATTTACACCTAGTATTAACATGCACTCTGGATACATTATCTGGATGATGACATCAGATCCACTGGGCTTTGAATTTACACCTAATAAACTTTCTCATTGTCTTAATTCTGCCCCCATTGTGATCGGATCTCAATATGCGAATAAGGCAGGACTGACAGACTTTTCAACAATGATGGTTAGCAGGACATCTCCAGATGTGGTCTGCTTAATCCGATCACATGGCGATCACGCACGCATTTAGGTATTACATTAGCATGCATTTCTCCAGATACGATTCGCATGTTTATGCCATGTCTAAATGAGGTCTAAAACTTGAGGCATACATTTTCAGTTTTCAGAATTTTTGAAAAGCTTAGTCACAGTGTGGACAAAAAGATAAAACAGAGAAAAAGATGTATTTTCCATTGTAGCTGGCTTAGTATGAGCATAGTGTAGCCAACGGCAGATAATAAAAAAAAAAACATAACTGAACATTAGAGCTTCTCATATTATTAGCCTAAGGTATATAAAAATCATTTGCAAGGATTTTGCTTTGTGGCTTCTCAAAAAAACAAACATAAAATATGAACACATACTGCACTGTACAGTTTATGTATTCCTCTAATTTTGCCAACAAAATAAATCTTGAGCAATGTTTAAATGCCAGCAGCAGTCGTTATTGACACAGTACAGCTCTAAAGGTCAAATATAATACATGCACTAATGACAACAGAAAATGCCTGTCACGTGGGATCACAAAGTGCGCGGGCACTATCTGTGTCATGTCATTAGCTATATCCAGCTTCTTTCGACTGTTAGGAAACCCTCTAACAGAGGAAATGCAACTTTAATCAATAGACATGTAATATGTTTCTAATGACAAGAGCAGGACAGGCAAGCAACAGGAAACATTAGGAAGAGATTTTTTTCTGGATGCAGCCACAACAACAATGATCCCAATTCTGCCCGGAGAGGACAAATCTGCTTCACACATGATGCAGGGAGGGGGCGGCTGTGTGTGTGTGTGTGCGTGTGTGTGTGTGTGTGTGTGTGTGTGTGTGTGTGTGTGCGTGCGTGCGTGCGTGCGTGCGTGCGTGCGTGCGTGCGTGTGTGTACTCGGTTTAGATCTGTTCCGAGATAATCCTCTCAGCGCAAAGTAGTGTTTTCCAGGGACTTGTGTGCCTGTGTGTGTGTGTGTGTGTGTGTGTGTGTGTGTGTGCGTGCAAGAGGGAGACAGTGAGAGGAGAGAAAGGTCAGTTTAAAAATAAACTGATGGTTCGTGACACAACAATCTACTTTACATTTCTCACTTTTTTTATAAAAAAAAAAAAAACACTGCTCAATCAGGCCTCTGCTAGCATTACAATCTCAGCTGCACACTGTACTTGTCATTTTTCACACAATTCGGATCTGTTTTGTTGAAAGGATATTTCCAGCTTTGAGTGCACTTGTTGCCACAGCATGTTCCATGTCAAGCTAAATGTATCTTGCTGGTGTGATACCAGGGACTGCACACTAATTAGGTCATGTATGTTATTTGGCCAGCATATGTTTGGGCCTCAGACAAGCCAGCATGTGTTGAATCATTTGGGATGAAAATATGCAGGTTTGCCTTGCAGCCAAACACCACAGCAGCAAAATGACATGCACGTTCAAGCAGAGGGTAAACGACTAGTTAAATGAAACCCCTGCTTTGTTGCAACACTCACTATCAAACCAATAATCCATAATTGTTTTGTAAGAATTCCAAAGGCCCACTGGAGATTTGCCTACATATGTGAGCATTTCTACAAACGATTCATCTTCAAGACCTATAAATGGTGTTGTGGTTCTACTGTTTCGCCTATTTGTATTAAACCATTATTTCCACCAGAGCCACATTGAGAAATGTACATATTTTATGTCTTTTTGTTTATTGCGCGAGGGATTTCCAAAATGAATTTCAAACTGGCTAATGCATCATCCATTAAAACATTTTTTTTATATTAGAATCTGTTCGTGCTGTATGTGGAACATAGCAGGGCAGGTGGGCAAGTCCCGCAATCCGAAACAACACATTTAAGTTTATAGCTACTCAAAACCATACTAATGGCGAACGGATAATTATTGGTGGTGACGGATTTAAAAGCCCGAATTAGAGACGATCTAAATCACATCAGAAGCCCAAAATGACATAATAACACAAAGTTGATCAGACAGAAATGAGACAGCGATTATTTTTGGTTTGGATTTGTGACAAGAGCTTGTACGCTGCCTTCTGTTTCAGCTTGACCCCTTAAACCATCACATTTTCAGGGGGGGGGGCACACTCAACCAGTGCCAGAGCTTTGATGTGTGCACCCCGGGCAGAGAGGCACAGATGACAGGACAGCGGAGAGAAGGCAGCACCAGAGGCCACTGTTTTTTGTCACTCGCAATAGATTCTGACAGGGGTTTTAACTAGCTCATCTGTAAAGTTTATCAGTGTACCAGCAATCCTCTTTTATGGCTAAGAGAAGGTTAGGATTATAAACCACATTTATAATACCCAACATTATAAATACAGAACTATTAATGATTAGATTTGTATTTGCTGGCACATTTTCCTAACAACAAACAAATGTGTTTGCCTCGATCTAAAGGGGTTTTCTCTCAGAACCACTAATGCCCTTACAGCGACTCATGTGGTTTTGCTCCCCTGCTCACAGATGTACACTTGTGATATTATCCAACGACAACAAAGCGCACTATTGAAAAAAAGACTAATTATATAATATAATAATTTCACACATACAGTGGCATGAGCGGAGTGACAAACACTGAGACGTTCCTGCACAAAACGTGCACATGCAGTGTGCATGCGTGCGGACACACAACACGCATGTCGGATCTGCAGCATCATGTGTGAGTTTATTAGAATTCGAATTAAAAGCTTGACATACTTTAAAATCATTAATAATATCATCAAGCAAAAAGCAGCATTTCAATGTGATATTTAGACATAACACGGCAGGATCAGAAATGGCTTAAGTGTTGTGTGCTGCATCAGTATTTAACTTGCTTTACTGCTGAGCAGTATGAAGGGGTTTACGTTTTGAGGGCTGCAAAATAAACTAAACACAGTCTTCTTTTTTTTTTCATTCCAGATATATCTTTTGCAAATTGTACCGTAAATTACCAAGGCGTATTGGTGTATTGTGGTATGTGTATTTCATTGTATTTCTTTCGTAGTTTTAGTGTACCGTGGTGTTATGATACAGACAGCTGTATAATTTAATTACAATGTACACATAAAAGCCCAACTAGAGACAATCATACTGACAGACATCTCCGTGTGTGCATATGTGTGTGCATATGTGTTTCTGAGTTTCTGCACTAGTACTAGTACTAGTAATAGCTAGAAACTCTCCGTGCAGCACACCAGTTTAATGCTCTGTATTGGAACTATGCTAAATTGCGTCGTCCCTATTAGGTCAAATAAATTCATTAATACTATTTTAGGGGAGGTGTAGAGTAGAAAAATACACTGACGGCGTAACATTAATGCACCGACCACTTGCAGTTTTTTTTTAAATAGAACGATAGAAGTTGTTTTTCATTTTAATGTGACAAAATGTGACAAGCAGAACATGATCTGGACTGCTATACATATCCTTTGACAAACTGTGTGACACGCATGGTTCGATAGCAAAATGTGAGGGTGTTGCTGCACTCGCTGCAGTTCATTTCAGCTGATAAATAATGTCATTGCAGCGGATTAACTTCAATTGAACCAGCATTCTGTGTAAACAGTAATAAATCATCCTCAGACAAATATATATGTATTTACAGGAAAGCTACAGGAATCTGGAGTCCTGTTTAAAGACCGGTGGATAAGTCAAGGCTTTGCTTTAGAGAAAGTCAATTTACACAGCATTAGCTAGTGCTTAAAAGCCTTCTGAAATAACTTACAACTATCCAACTCCCTCAAATAATCTGTCTAACACTGCTAAAACATATCTGTATCACATCATCAGTCATCAGTTATTTTTATGAGGCAAATGACAGATTAGAAAACATTATATGAACTGAATCACATTCAGATGTGCTGACACATATTTGGGTAGGGATGAGTAGGCCTCCATGTGTCCTGATTTTTGATAGAGGTTTAGCCTCATTACGGACATCTCAGTTCTCCTAACGCTGGCCTGATGGCAAAGGAGTAAAGAGGATTCCTATGTCGAAGTCTTATTGGACAGACACACCCTTTTATTGGAAGTTTATAAGGCAGTGGAGGCTGCTGCTGATATGTGGAATTAATGTAGCAAGATACTTTGGTTTTTGTTTAAAACCTGCAAAACTTTGTGTTACTGCTGATTAGGGTGCGACACTGGACGACCACCTGTCCTTCACCACCAGCATCGCTGCAACAACCCGCTCCTGCAGACACACTCTTTACAACATCAGGAGGATACGTCCCCTTCTGACCCAGAAGGTGACGCAGGTTCTGGTCCAGGCTCTTGTCATCTCACACCTTGACTACTGCAACTGCCTCCTGCTGGACTCCCTACATGTGTTATCCGACCTCTACAGCTCATCCAGAATGCTGCAGCCTGACTGGTCTTTAACCTCACCAAGTTCTCCCACACTACACCTCTCCTCCTCCCTTCACTGGTTACAGGTGGCTGCCCGAATCTGCTTCAAGACTCTGGTGCTGGCCTATTGTGCATGTGAATGGATCAGGCCCTTTCTACATCCAGGCCATGGTCAAACCATACATCCCAGCTCGCTCACTTTGCTTGGCATCTTCCAATCGGCTCGCTACTCCCTCAATGCGAGTGGGACCCAGATACCCCTCAAACAAAACCCGTCTGTTTGCTGTCCTGGCCCCTAAATGGTGGAACGAGCTCCCCATTGATGTCATGTCAGGAGACGGTCTTCACACTTTCCGTCGCAGACTGAAAAACCACCTGTTTCGACTGCACCTCGGTCAATAAAAAAAATTAATAAATAATACATTTAAAAAACAATATATATACTGTATATATATATTTATATTCTTCTTTGTATGTTGCACTTACATTGGTTGGCTTATTTGAAGCTAATGATTGAAGTTTTATTCTATTGTTTCTCTTTGTTGCTCTTACTTTGGTTTGGCTTATTTGAAGCTATTGTTCTGTACTTGTATGATTTCACCTATTTGAAGCTTATGTACCTGCAGGATTCTTGCTGTTTGGAGTCGTATCCTCATGATTGTTTGCACTTATTGTAAGTCGCTTTTGACAAAAGTGTCAGCTAAATGAACTGCAATGTAATGTAATTACTAAATATTAGCATGCTAAAATGCTAAACTAAGATGGTGTAAATGGTAAACATTTTCACTGAACATCGTAATGTTAGTATTGTCATTTGGAGCATGTCAGCATCCCAACATTAGTATTTTGCTCAAAGCACCGACATGCCTAAGTACAACAGAGCTGCTAGCATGGATGTAGACTTTTAGTGTCGTTACTTCTTTTCGTTGATGTTTTGTTGTTGTGGTTTTTTTGTTAGCCAGGACGCTTATTCTTTTTATTGCCTTTTCTTTTCAACATTCACAGTCAAACTATTTCTCCACAAAATGGTAATACTGAGAAGAAGATTGCAAGGTAGTAGCCATACCTTCATTACTCCGACTTCATACTCTAGCTGACCTATCCTGGTGGAGACAAAAACTGGCAGTGCCCTCGCCGAGTCCAAACAACGACCCTTAAAACATCTCAGTTGCTGGACCATCCAAACCACCTTGTGTTCTCTGAGGCCTGTGACAAAACACTGCAGAGAGTTAAGCAACAAAATAAAAAAAAACACTGGCTGAAGTAAAACACTGCGGCATTTGCTCTCTCTACTGGGACTATAGATTGCAGATGGAAACCGGACGAGAGGGTTGTTGTTGTGTTGCGCAGTAGAGAGCAGAGACACACGTTGGTGGCCCTGATTAAATACAATATCACATGGCGGTCCATGGAGACAGGGTGTTTGTTTGTCTTGCTGATGGTCAATTGGGCTGATGGACAATCAGCTCAAGATCCTGTGAACAACAACCATGATAGTGGACTTAACAGTGGAGGGAGAGAGGAAGGCCATGATTAAAATCCAGTGACAATAAGACCAAGGTTACAGGCACAGTAAGTCATGAGGATACTGTTTGGAGCACATGTGGAGCTTGCAGTCACAAAGGAATAAATGTCCCATCCCAGGAGCGTACTCCATTATAAATGAGTGTATAGGGTCAGGGGTAGTGAGTAACTACTGGGGAAATGATAAAAAGCTGCACTTTCTTCAAAATATCTATTCAGCCTTTTCAATCTGTGTGAAGCTATAGCATTCCTCTTGCTAGTAAGAGCATTGGTGCAGCTGAAATGAATCTGAGGTCGACGTTTGCAGTATGTTGCTGAGAGCATGAAAGCATGAAAGTATGAAAAAAATGTCATTTTGATTGACAAAAAAACCCATCTTATATTCAATGCATTTAATAGGTGAACATGGTGAGGGGATTACAGTTCCTGACTGTGATGTTGTGTAAAAACTGATACAATAGCTGAGCCTCAGTTTTTCTTTCTAATAAATGAACAACCGGCTCCAGCTGGTAAAGAAGAGCGAGGGATGAATCCAGAAGTATAGACTCTCATGTGTACTCTTCCAAGGCAAATGTTTCGGGACCAGAAGGAGAATGAATCCTTCCCTGCAGAGGACAGTCCCTTGGCAGAGGATCAATGTCACAGTCATAAAATGTGTGTAAAGAATACATTATTTCCTGGTTTTTCGTAAACAAAGCAATATTTGTGGGGGAAACGAAGGCAAGGAATGACAACAATCGGGACCAGGCTCCTCAGGAGGATCTAATTATATGTGGGATGCAATCAAACCAGGGACAACTGAGAATTTCATGTAATTCTTGAGATTCATGATGAGGAGTTATGTTTTTATGCTCCATGTTAATGTAGTAAAGCGCACAATAAAATAGGTGCTTGATGTTTTCACTGATAAATCAAAATGGCACATTACTCAAACCACATACAGTATGGCAAGACAGTGATATTAAATAGTAGCATTTGCATATCTGTGTACTATCGATAAATAACAAGACATGGTAAGAACCCAAAGATGATTAGAGCCACCAAACACCCGAAGACACACCCACACACAAATAAATTCAGGTGTTTAGGGACCAATTCTGTCTCACAAAGTCATAAACCATCAGCCTTTACGTCTTCCTTCATTTCTTTTGCTCTGTTAATTGAATCTTGAATTTAATGCTGGCTGCCGCACATTATTAGGTTTCACCTTGGCTTGAGTTTAGTCTCCCCTTCGACATTTCTGTCCCTGTATATTTTGCTGGCAGCTCCTAAAAAGCAGCAAATGCCACTGTTGTCAGAATGTGTTTACAACTCACCCCTGGTATCTATCATTACCTGCTAACTCTCACAACAGCAAGTCTGGCTACCCAACATGTTTGTTGACATGAAAGGTGATTCATCTTGTTCAATAGTGTTCTGTCTTATTCTCTATGACCTGTCCGTCAACACTTTGTAACCCCCTCTGTATCTGTCTTCTACCTACTGTAAATGGTCTTTTTCTCTTACCAGGTGAATTGAGTGAATGCACCATACAACTCTATGGGTCTGCTCCACCGTGCTGTGTATACATGCACTGCAAAAGATATCCATAGCTGTCAAGCAAAAATTCACTTACAAAACATGTTGCGCAAGTGATTTATCCTACCTTTCTGTAATAAATGCTTTCCCGAGAGCAAAGTTGTAGTAAAAACAGTAAAAACATTTAGGTTTACACAACCTGGTCTCCTAAAAACCACGTCCCTGTACAATAAAACTGCATTGTCAATTAGCAAGATATGCAATTACTATAAAGAGACAGAAAACAATCAAAAATAAGCTAAATAACTATAAACTCTGTGTGTGCTATGTATGAGAGGTGGTGGAGCCCTTTGCGGGTCAGTGCCCAGGCGACCATTGTCTCAAAATCCTACATGTGGATGGGTCAAACAAACAAAGGACTTTCAACCAGGAGACTGCTGTTCGTGTCTTGTGTGTTTGTGTATTTGTGTATTTAGTCTGTAGGTTCAATAACGCATACATATTTGAAGCCAAACCATGATCTTTTACTGGGAGAACTCATCGGAAATGCTCAACATGGCATATACTTTAACGCTTGGGGAGTGAGAGGCAGCATAATTTGCTTGAACAGTTAAGCTGCTTGTTGAATAAATCAACAAGCATAAATTAACTGTCATAGCCAATATTGACTAATAACGTTCAAAACAGGTGCATTTGTACACACCTTTTTTAATTTAAGTCATGGGACAAATATTATGATGTAAACATGTATTCAAGAAGAGGAAAAAGAAAACAAAACCAGGGGAGCATTTGTATCTCGTGATGTGCCTGTAAACAGGGAGGACCGTTTTCTAACGTCGACGCACAATTCACATTAGGACAGTGAAGGGTGCGCCGTGATTTGACCGGGAACAACATTTATCACTGAATAATGTGTATTTATAGTGACTGCCTCAGTTGCTTTTCCATATTCAACTCCAGGCAGTGTCTCACCATCGTGCACAAAAGAATACCATTTGCATTTTATCTCACAAATTAAATTCAGAAACACCAGGTGGGCTTATTTGTTTGCGACTGCAAAACGACCAGATCGTGTGATGAATTGGCAGGGCAGGGATCTATAGCGGCCATAGGGCAACCGCTGAAAGAGGTGGAGGGCAGCGTGGAGATTTCAAACGACCAGATCATGTAATTGTAAAGATGTTGAAGGAAAAACATCTGAGACTCGTCACCTCGCCGGTCAATGTGAAGCTGTTTAGTTGGTGCACAAAGGACTGAAGGCTACAGTTAGAGGCTTCAGCTGAAGTGCCATAATGCTAAGGCACATACCAAAGATGTCCCCTCCCTCCACTGGCTTCTATTAAAGGTAGGAACGGAAGAGTCCTCATTCACATATAAAGTGTTCGTCAGCCACCTGCCTACAATCCAAGAAATGTTCTCTTAATGCAGCCTTAGCAGTGAAATGATCTTTTACATGAATTATAATAGTGTAATTAGAACATAATTATCGTCTGACATTTAGTGTGCATGTGAATTATGAGCTGATGCTGATATCTAAGAGTTATGAATCAGAAGATGTGAGCGCCCATCTGCATTGGAGACAGAGCGTTGTGTGACCGAGGTCGGTGGAATTTTCTTTCGGTAAATCACGGTGGCAAGCTCCATACAGCAGTGTCAGAAACATCCGATGTGGAGAGGTATCAACAATTCACAGTATTTACAAGACAGGTAAAAAAGGTTTTAAGTGCAGTTCATCTGTCAGGATAAGTGTTCAGATTCCTTATTGCAGTGGGGAAAAACTGTTTATAAAACATGATGAATTGGCAGGGCAGGGACCTATAGCGCCTTTCGGGGCAACAGCTGAAGGAGGTGGAGCGCAGGGTGAGAGGGGGCAGATTAATTTTTTTCTGCTTTGGATTGTCTATTTGGGATAAAGTGATTCAACTGATGGGAGGGGGGGGGGACAATAATCTTGGATGATTTATTGACTACGTTCTGCAGTTCTTTGCGTGTGCGACTGTCTGTGCTGCAGCGCCAAACTGTTATAGATGAGGTGAGTATGCTCTCCATAGTGGCTGTGTATAACTGAAGGAGGAGGCTTTGTATTCATTTGAATTCTCTTTTCTTTGCTGGACTTTCTTTTGGTAATATAATCTGTATTGATGTTCCATTGGAGTGTGTTGCTGATTTGTGCGCCAAGAAATACAGTATGGTGTCTGTATTGTTGCTCCTCATTTGTCCACATGATGTGAGACAAAACAACACCCACAGGAGCCCCGTCTAGGACAGCGAATGCTCGAGCCTAAGTGGCGCCCTTAGTGAGATCCGAAAATGCTGACTCGACACGTTTCGATTATCCAGAGGAAATTAGGTTTAAAGTTTGGTTTAAAGTGAAAGTCACAGCTTCGCAAATGATCTCACTGCATGAACCTGAAGTGTGTGTGAAACAGCTCATAACTGTGTAGAAAAAGCACAGAAGGTGTATAGGAACATTTTGAATAATTAATGAAGGTACAAACTGTGCGTCCAGTGCATAATATTGCTTGAGAGCGCTTATGCCTTCACATTTTGCATGCATCTCCATGTTGTATTTTTATTTCTTTCACTTAGCCATGTCCCCCCTCAGCACCCTAGCACCCAGAGCATTTGCCTGTAATGTACTTCCTATGCCAGCGAGCCCCGATCTAAGAAGAGCAGACTAGTCGGTCACAGGGAAAAAGACGAGAGAGAATAGGTCGGGACACAAGGGGTTTTAAAGAAAATGTTTGTCCCTTGATGTCACCTTATCTAAAATTGAGTATAAAATCCGAAAAGTCGGGCGGCAAAACACATTTAAATTCAGTTCCAGGGGAGAAATATTGAATCTAGTTTTTACACCTTTCCAAGCAAGGGTATAAAATGCTTGCATACTTTTGTCCATCCCACAATTCACTGCAGTGGGTGGGAGGTTGCATGGGTCAGACACTTTAGGAGCTTTATCGCGAAAGAAAAAACCCTGACATCGTAAGTAATTTGACCTTTAAATCTAAAATGTAAATTTTTTTCATCATCTTCTTTCATCTTCTTTCATTGCTCCATTGTTCGTTTACAGCCCTGCCCTAGTCGTCAAAACAAAGATAAGCTTTAAAGCATTTTAATTATTCTTAAATATCAGGGACGGATGAAAAGCAACAGCACTAATTGATAAGGAAAATGAGAAGTGCTTCTCAGAATAACTAAGCTCAAAGAATGTCTGGCCACGAATGTATATTTAAATGTTTCACCGACACTGCTGACCCCATTGTGAGTCGTTTAAAAGCACTTTATTAGCACCTCCTCTTTTAGGGGTTGACGCTGTCGCCTGCTCAAAGTGAGATTGAGTTTATTGTGAGAAAACTCTTTGTTTGGCTGTGAGGGCCGTTCGTTTTCAGTTTCTATTGATCCCTCACTGTTGCTCTCTTACCGGAGAACAGATAGGCTCGTTTTTTTAGATCACAAAATGTGCTCACTGAAGGGGAAGAAATATAGGGAGGGAAACAAGGAGAAGAAAAAACAAGGAAACACAGAAAAACTCCACAGGCTCCCTGGAGACAAAACCCGCAACGCACAGATTGAGGTGTTTGGTGTGAGGGGCGGCAGCATGCCTGTGAAGTTTATTTTCATCCTAGGCAACAGTCTAATCTGTTATGTGCTTTACGTGACAAGTGAGTCACCAGGATTAATTAATATCATTTTTCATCTGTGAAATGAGCACACACTAATGACACAATATGATCAGATCTGAAAGTGTGATACCTTGATGAACGAGGGCCGCTGTGCCCAGTATCTGTGGGATTAGTCTGGCATTGACAGATCTTTCTCCACAGATTTTGCACTGCTGACAGAGCAGGCTGAACACACTCACACATACAAGAAAGACGACGTGAATCGTAGCCCTATGATGTAAAAAGACGGTATTTGAGTGTAGAGGCATGCCATCAATCTGAGATGCACTTATGGTTCGTTTTGCTCCTATCATTTAGGTAGATGTGTTTTTATTTTCTTTCACAAAACTGTAATACAAAATGGCACTGTTTTCTGCTTCATTTCCTGCCGTATTGTGATTGGTTGGTTTGTAGATGTGGGTCTTAGCATCAGTCACATCGCAAGAATGTAGGCTTCCTGTGACTTACAGTGTGACATTGCACAACCAAATATTTGTTTACGTTTTTGCCACATTACGCTCAAGTCACACCTTCCTGCCTACCTAAAAACAGTATTTCTAGTGTTCATCTCACAATCATCTTCACAATACAAGATAGAAGAAACAGCCCTCTGAGGACTATAGGTAATCCAATCGGAAAATATCTCTAGCCCTTCTGACATTTATTGATTCCATCAAGTGTGAATCTTTCTACACTGACAGCTCCAGTTCGTGGAATGTACACATTGCATATCAAAACGCCAGCTGTCATCTCATTCCCCGTGCAGTATACACAAACAGAGCCACATCTGGTCTTGTTAGTTTGTATGTTATTTCTGGTCTTGTTAGTTTTTCGTATATAGGTAGCAGCATTATAAATGTGGTGCAACAGCTCGGGGAGAGCTGTTTTCTCTGGTTTGAATAGGTAGCAGAATCTGACACGCTCAACAGGAGAGCCAAAAAGAAAGAATCAACAATTTCCAGTTAATGAGGTGACAGTGTCAGCCCACTTTAAGATGCCAAAAAGCAGCCAGGAACCTTCAAATTGAGTTCAAATCAAAAGTTTTGATTTCTTTGTTTTAAGTGGTTTCATGGTCTAAAAAAAAAGTCTAAATGTCAGCTTTTAAAACAATATTGTATAAGAACGTAAGAGGGCACATTTATGATCCACTAAAGTAAGACAATGGAAGTGCAGGAATGGAACTATTGCCTCGCCCTACAACATCAAAGTATGATCTCAAAGCCATTTGCTCAGATGTCTCTATGGTGACAGCCGAACAAATGGTTAGCTACAGAAACCTACAGTATACAGGGACTCCCTGTTACAGCCTCCAGCAGTGAAAGGACCCAATTAACCTTGAGTGGACACCTCTGCACCGTGGGTACTCCTCACTAGCCTGTTTGACAGAAGAATGGATTTTCCTCAGGAGACAGCGGTTCCACTTGTCAATCATCCGACTCAAACCATCTGAAAATCTGTCTAGCTGTGAAAAACTCGCTTAACATTTCTCACCTGGAACCCGAGCAGCTCCCGGCAGCATGATCTTCTGCTCTGCTCTCGATTCGTGTATAAAACTTGTTATTTCATCAAAATATGGTTTTAAGTAATAATGTCACACTATTACTTAGCTTGTTGAAGCTCCAAAGCTGGAAATGGAATATGTTTGGCAATAAAGAGAGCCCCCTTTCAAACAGCTGAGTACCACTTTGAGGGTTTATGTGCTCCTTTCTACTGTGTTTTAATTCAAATGTACACTAATTGGGTACTACCAACTACCAACGTTTTGTCATGGCCCCTCGGCGTGTGACACCGACACACAAGCCTCCTTTAGCGTCTGTATGAGACATAAATCAAGTAAATTCAATGTAAATGGAATTGCGGTGAGGCCTTTTAAAGAGTGACAAAGCCTGTGTAGGGAGGTGGAGGGGGGAACAAAAGCACAGGACTTTCAACAAAGGAGACCGCTGTTTGTGTCCCTTGTTGAAACAAAAGTCAACATTGAGTTATTTAAAGTAACGTTACGTTGGCCACTGAACTTAATAATCATTTACATATGTGCAGTCATCAAACTGACAATAAAGCTGTTTTCTTGAAGAATAATGCTGGAACACATGAAACAAAAACATATGTTGGTGCCATATACCTTCATTACAATGAATAGAATGTCACCCAGTGCAATGATATGGCTTTGAAGCGTTTTCTATCCCTTTAGTATTGCTTTATTATACATTAACAGTGGACTTGTATTCGCAAGAGGAATACGCAAACAATATCTTTTAAAGGATACATTTATTGTTGCTTTGGTTGACAGTCAAAATGTAAAAAAACACAGCTTGACGTTTTTCATAGTTGACCTTATGATACATGGCTTTTATCTGACAGCAGTAATTTGTTGCCAAACTGGATTTTATAGGGTTTACTCTCACTATCCTATCATCCTTCTCAAATAGCTAGCAGTCCAACTAATAAACTGCAGCCTGTATTTCAAAACGTCTGTCACATCGGTAACATTACTGCTGAAAAAAACGATTTCTTAGGACTTATGGATTCTATTAAACATTTCACTAGACTACAGTTTTATGAGATGTCTATTTTCTATTTTGCCTTACTTCCTGTTGCATTTGACTCCGCTATTATCTAAATGAGTCACCTAGTTTGCTTGATAACAGCTCTACCATCGGAGTGGTTTCCCCACTCCCCCATTTACTGTCTAGAATGATGAATGTAGGAGTGGAACATTGTGTAGATGGTTTTATCATATCAACAACACTACATGCTAACAACAATTATTTTGGATTTTCAGAATAATAACTAATCAAACCCCGGCTCTATTGTACTGGACATACTTTATTTTGAAAGACAGATCATACCTGACCAGAGAGGTGTTTGCGCAATCAGACACGGATCCTTTCAAGCTTAAATTGAATTAATTAATTAATTAATTATAGAGTAGACACACACAAACTGGCACATTACTGTTGGTTTATTGCCAAAGCCAATAAAGTTCATTCAAAACATAGCCAGCTCAGAGGAAGCTCCAGAACTTAAAATGAGTGTTTGTATGTGCATTAAAATCAACCATAAGCTCAAACCTTAACACAAGCTGTTGCATTTTTCTACTTTTACAGTGGCTGATTCAAATCACACACCCTAAAACAAAGTCCCAATCTTTGCTGCAGACCTGATTGCTGTAGAGGGCATCTGTAAATTAAACTTTTGAGCATCATAAGATTTTCATCTTACCATTATACTCTCCAGCCTATTATCATCTCAGTAGCCTAGGCAACGCAGCAAATAAATTAAAGCTAATGGCAAATTGTCTGTTTGTCCTTTAGACATTCATTTCTGGAACACTGCTATCAGTGAGACTGATAAAGACCCATCACCTAATTTATATCAGTGTGAAGCTTCACAGGATAAAAGAAAGGATATTTGATGAAAGCAGATCTCAAAAGGGTCTTAATGCGTATTATACTGTGGATAATACTGTATTTAAAGCTAACCAGCAAACCAGACTACAGTGTGTCACACACTGCTGTACACTCTACCCCCAGACATATGTACACAGTGTATTTATTCATGTGAGCATCATGTAAACCATTTATCCCAATCTAGACTACTAATTTGCCAAGAAATTCAAATTCATGTCAGCTGGTAGTTATGATATGCCCTTTTTTAAACCATGCAAACAAGACAACACACACACACACACACACACACACACACACACACACACACACACA
>CALSCE010010661.1:9829188-9869886 GCA_943593645.1 Bovichtus variegatus
ACACACACACACACACACACACACACACACACACACACACACACACAAACAAAAGCTGTGGCGTCTTCTTTGAGGCTGGTAAACTGGCATGCTGTTTCAATTGTGGAAGTGCATTGTTTGAGTTTTATACAGGCTCTACTGGAATGTTATATTACCTTCCTCCCCAGTACTGTGCTATCACCCCCGGTGCTGGAAATATTCAGCAGGCACAAGCAGTTTGATGACTGCACTACTGCCCGTGACAACCGTACCAAACACATATTATGTACCTCTTACTTGTTTTGGAGTAGCATAGGCTGGATTAGGTTCAGAGAGTTGGTGAAATTAAATATAATCAAGCGGCAACCTCGGGGTCTGAAAAGCAAAGCCAATGCGGAAACTTTTAAACCTGCATTCTCTCTAATAGCCAACTCCCCTGGTTTCAAAAAGAAGTCTGGTTGTATTTAAGTCTATGAGGAAATGGCACAGGCTCTCGCTTGATTTATTACCTCAGTAAACATTTTCCTGATGAGTTTATGGTCTCAATTGCTCGTTTAAATACAGCATGATGTTCATTTTGTAAATTAAGGTGCTATTTAGAGTAAAACTACCTTTTGATTGACAGGTCGCAGCCCCGGCTTAGTATGGTTTGGGTGGTCTCCGTGTTTAGTTAGTTAATTTTAACATTTTGGTCGCCTAATAATGTCTTGTTTAGTGTTTGGTTGTACTTACGTAGCTCCACCCTCTCGTGTTACTTGTGGTTGCAAAAAGCAAGATGTCAACGGCTAAAAACCAAGATGGCGACGGCCAAAATGTCAAAGTCGTTACTTCAAAAGGGTAGTCGACAAACCAATGGATGACGTCACTGTGACTACGTCCACTTCTTATATACAGTCTATGAATAAAATAAAAGCAAGGAGAAAAACACCATTAACTTTCACAAAGTAAGCATAGCTAGACCTAGAGAGCACAATACCAAAAAACACTATATAAAATAAGATTCCCATTTCATTCATTTCTGATGTACAAAATACTCCTGCTGTGTTTCTATTTCCGCTGTAGAATCAAGGACTTAAATCTGATATATATTTTTTTTTTGCCACAATTGTAATTGTGCAGCAGGTAAACACAGCTACCAAGGAAATGGTGCAATAAAAGGCAATTTACTTGGTTCAATAACCAGGGTATTGTGTAGGCAGGATCAGGTATGGTATGGCTATGATACACAAAACACGTAAAGGCCAGGGAGAAAGAAAAGGCGTAAAAAGGGTGGTATGGGTTGCTGGAGAGTCTCTACAATGGCAACAATGAAAAAACAGGAATAATAATAGTTATTATTAAAATAAATGCTAAAAGCAAGATTCAAATATGAATGAGGTCTTACAAAACCTAAGTGATTATTCACATGTTGCCTTCTCTGAATACAATGACAAAAATGTGGGATTTGGTGGCAATTGGAAAGTGAAATTGTCTTCTCTACACATTGTTACAGGTCAATGGTGGTTTACAAAGATCTTAATCGTGACGTGACTTATCTCATACAATATTGACAGAGTTTTATCTCTCAGGTTATTTGTGGTTAAGCACACAGACACAGAGATTGTCATATCCCTTCAGGGAGGGCAGGTAGATGCAAAATTGTAGGTGAGTATGTAACAATATATTACAAAACATCCACTTTTTACATAGTCAGTGTCTGATTTGATATCTTAAGCATTATTACAAACATACTGTAGCTATGCATTTTAATTCATCATATCAGAGACCAAAAATAACCCCCAATTTCTTTCATAGTCTTCCATGATATTTGTGTTTTAGTCAAACTTTGATATATCTAGGACACCGTTTGCATCGTAAAATGACTTGAGAGGAATTGTGGCTCTTCAATTCTACACTCACAAGCTCAGAGCACCACCACCATCATCCCTCATCAGAATCAGAATCAGAAATCCTTTATTAGTCCCACAGCAGGGAAATTTAAATGGTTACAGCAGAAAGGTAAAAAAGGATACAATAAAAACACACATAAACACTACAATTACGTGGATGGTTAAGTAGGTAAGTAAAGTGCGAATGCAGTGGTACCGGGCTAAATACAACAATAGTAACAATGGATAGTAAGTGTAAAAATATTGCACAGAGATATTGCAGGTACCACACAAGATGTTTTCCACAGCTGTGGTACCCTCCCTTGTTTCAGGCTCAGGTTGAAGAGCAAGCTCCACTATCCCGCACAGCTGGTCTGCGCAGGATTTGAGGAGCCTTGAGCTAATGCCATCTGGACCCGCAGCCTTTCTCACCTTACACCTCTTGAGCTCCCTCCTCACTTGGTTCGTTGTGAGGGACAAAGTGCAGGTGGGGTGTGGGGGGGTGGCAGGAGACAGGGTAGGTGAGTAGGGTGACTGTGGGTTGAGGTAGGAGGGTGGGTGGAGGTGGCGATGGGGGAGGTAACAGGGTCGTATCCTGGCAATACAGACAGTGGGGGTTGTAGCAAGTGGGAATGGGCCAGGGGAGGGGTGCCTGACTGATCTGAAATCTGTTGAAGAAAATGTTCAAGTCATTCACCCACTTTATGTCCCCCTTGGGCTGCTGGGAGTCTGGTTCCTTGAACCCAGAGATGGTTTTTAGGCCTCTCCAGACTCCGCTGACATCCCTCTGCTGCAGCTGCTCCTCCATCTTTTTCCTGTAGCTGTTCTTTCCCTCCCTGATCTTCCACCTCAGCTCCATCTGTACAATCCTCAACTTGTCCTTATTGCCTGACCTAAAAGCCCTCTTTTTGTCTTTGAGCAGAGCCTTTATGTCAGGATTAATCCAGGGTTTGTTGTTGGCAAAACATCGTACAGTCCTGGTGGGTACGACATTCTCCACACAGAAGTTTATATAGTCAGTAACACAGTCTGTAAGGCTGTTAATGTCCTCCCCATGAGAGTCTACAAGCATATCCCACGCAGTAGTCTCCAAACAGTCTTTTAGGGCCTCTTCAGACTCCTCAGACCATCTCTTCACAGTGCGTGTGGTCACCGGCTGCCTGTACACAAGAGGTTTGTACACAGGCAGTAGGTGTACAAGGTTGTGGTCGGATCTTCCTAGGGGAGGTAGAGGTGATGAGCTGTAAGCCTCCTTGGTGTTGGCATACAGTAGGTCCAGTGTTTTATTGTCTCTGGTGGAGCAGGTGACATACTGGGTGAATGTGGGCAGAGTGGCAGAGAGAGAGGCATGATTAAAGTCTCCAGGGATCAGAAAGAGGGCATTTGGGTGCTGTGTCTGCAGCCTGCTAATAGTGGAGTTAATGATGTCACAGGCTGCGTCGGTGCTAGCAGACGGGGGAATATACGCTGTTATCGCGATAACATGCGAGAATTCCCGCGGCAGGTAGTATGGCCTCATGCTAGCGGCTAGCAGCTCAACGTCCTTATTGCAGACTTGTTCCTTATTAGTGGTGTGCCCAGGGTTACACCATTTATCGTTCACAAACGCAGCCAGCCCTCCTCCTTTCCTCTTACCGCTCTCTTTCGTCCTGTCTGCCCGTAACAGATGAAAACCGTCCAGTGTTGCGTTTGTGTCCGGGGTTAGCTCGGTTAGCCAGGTCTCCGTGAATAGCATGGTGCTACACTCCCGATACTCTTCGCTGGTGCTGGGTCAGTGCCGCTAGCTCATCCATCTTATTGGGAAGAGATCTTACTCCCCATGGGAATAGTCATCTCTTCCCCTCCCAGTCATTCACCATCTCTAAGCAATGAGGGGCTTCATTTGTTCCAATAAGCCATAAATCATCGCTGCACGGTGGAAATAAACGAAAATGATCTCTCTTCCCTCAACAATTACCACAGAAGTGCACCTGAGCAAGGCACTGAACGTTTAAAAGCTGGTGAAATAGGGGACAGTAGCGGCTCGGCGCAGCCTGCAGTTGTGTGTGTGAATGTGTCAACGTTTTATTTATTTTATTTTTCTTCTCTTTATTTAAGAAGACGGCCCCTAGGTTAGGGATCATATGTGCATCCTCTAGTATTCGCATGTGATAGTTGCAAAAATTCAAATTTTTTTCTACACTTTGTACCGCTCCACTGTTCTCATCTCATTCTGTTACACTGAGGCGCTTTATTGGATTAACACTCCCTGGAGACATGATTATTCAATAGGGATGTATATGTGTGATGACAGCAATAGCCTCACTGTGAAACTCAAAGTCAACCTCCCACCAAGACCCACTGTGCACACTCACACAGTCCCCTGGTCATCTGCAATGCCATGCCATTAACTGTATATACTGTACCACTCCTATGTAGTATTCTAACATGGGACAACACCTTCGACTGTCATTCCAATTACTGACACACTAGTTGGCTTATTATTCCAATTGTTTAAAGGAGCACTCGAAACCCAAAATAAAAAAATAGACTTTTTTCAATCTAGACTGTTTTGGTGTGAGTTGCCGAGTGTTGGAGATACCTGCTGTAGAGATGTCTGCCTTCCCTCGAACATAATAGGACTGGATGGCACTCGCCTTGTGGAGCTCAAAGTGTCGAAAAAATACACTTGAAAAACTCAACAGCAATGTCTCTTTCCAAAAATCATGACCCAGTTACTCAAGATAATACTCAGACCTGGTTGTGAGCAGTTTCATGTAGGAGCTTTTTTCTTTCATCAACGAGTGAGCACATGCCTCTTGTTCATGAGTAGATGCACGTTTCCTTCTGTGCGGCGATACGTTTAGAGGGTGTAGTTTGAATTCAAATGCATTTTTTTTGCGCCTTGAGCACTACAAGCCGAGTTCTATTATTCCGATATCTCCAACGCTCTGCAACTCACACCGAAACAATTTAGATTGATAAAAAGCACTACAGGTGAAAATGAAAATTATGTATTATTGATTTGAGGTAAATTGTCACTTTAAGTCTAAAAAGCAGTGCCAGCACAGCTATGTATTGCAGGTTTTAAAGGCGAGGATCAAAGTTGGGTCACTCACATATATTATTCAACTGCCTCAGGGAATTACAGCCAAATATGAATAACGCAATCTGATAAAAGTCTGCAGGGTATTTACTCAATGTCTTTTAAGTGCAGTTTGAAGTGAAGTGGAGCACCGAGGAGGGATTGTAGAGCATAAAATGAAAAAGTATGAAAGAGAAGAAGAAAAAGGAGAGCCAGTGATGTAGGTCAGTAGCTTTACCTGGCCCAGAGCAAAAGGACGCAATCACGGCCAGTATACATATGTAGCTGAGGTAGGGCATCCATGACAGACTGTCCTGGAATAGAAGAGTGAAAGAGATGGTATTGCAATGACCATAATCAAATAAAAATAATGAAAATAATCGACTCAGTTAGATACGACTCAGTTCTGACTTGGGATATCACAGCAATTATATAAGGGAAATTCATAATTGACAGCTACATCCTATGTTTTATTTTGCTTTTGTTTAGGCAGCCGATGTCACCAAATAAATCCAGGAAAATGTAGTCAATACATGTCTATGATAATGTGAGAAATGTTATATTATAATATCATATACATGCAGAGGTGATTTATAATAACCTCTTTCCTCAGAGTAGGTATCCTGGTGGCAATTTTATTCACAGTATAATTGGTACAGATCACCTATTTGCATTAAGACACCTTCTCACTTACAGTATGTTTGGAATGAGGTCAGTGAAGGAGAGTGGCTAACCTGGAAATTGAGGAATACTGTGAGTAGGCTGAAGAACACGGCCATGGAAGAGAAACCAAAGATGAGGAGGGGCTTCCTGCCAATTCGTTCTATAACTAAGCCCTGGAAATAGAAAAAAAAAGAAAAAAAGCAGAAAAGTATTAGAAGCATTTCCAGGGATTTCTGTACAATGGCTGTGTGATTCGAAACATATTTTTTGCTCGGGGCATGGCTCTACGGATGGCAATGTCGGTCTGTAGGTCGGTCCAACACTGAAATATCTCAACGTAGAGGATCAATTCTCATTAAATTTGGTACAGGCAGTCATCTTCCCCGGAGGATGAATCCTGCAGACTTTGGAGATCCCCTGGCTTGACCTGTAGCACCGCTATAAGATTGACATTTGAGTTTTTTTGTGAAATATCTTAAAAACTATTGAATGGATTGCGTGGAAAGTGAGTGCAGATGTTCACGGTGCCCAGAGGATGAATCCTAATGACTTTGTTGATCAACTTTTTATCTTGCGCCATCATGAGGTCCAAAAGTCAATTTTCCTATTACTTTGGTTTATGACCAAATACTTTTAGAACTAATGACATTCCCATCATCCTCGGCTGTACTTTAGGTTTAGAGCTATTAAACAAATGTAAGCATGCGTAACACATTAAATCAAAGCTTCCTTTAAAGCATAGTGCAGATACTTGCAGAGGTAAAAAGCGCACCACAGGTATACGTCATCAAAATGTGGCTACGTCACATACAGCTGTTATCTCATTGGCTGCACAGGTCAAAGTTGAAATAAGTTGAACTTTGAGTGCAGTGCTCGGTGTCAATTTCAAGCGGAGCGCCACGCCAAGGGTAACGCTTCGGCCTAGTTGGCCGCTACCACTCTCCCCGTATGAAAAAAATGGCACAGCCAGCGCAGAGTGGTTGAACCTCACTGTGGGCAGCTTAAGATGGTGAACATGGCAAACATTATACCTGCTAGGCATCCACATGTTAGGATTGTCACTCGGAACATTATTGATGCCGACATTTCTATTTAGCAAGTACAGCTTCAGAGAGCTGCACATCAGACCTACTTCAGCCCTGCATGAAAAAACACAGTGCTCTCATGCATTTTAATGAAATCAGTCCTGCAGTACATGCCACCAACATAACACCTCGCGTTGTTTTAAAAAGGGGCAGTTTTCAGTCTTTTTTGTAAAAAAATTTTAATTCGTTTTTTCATAGCAGATGAAACATGAAGAAGTGTGATCAACTTGTAACAATCTAGTTGATATGTTGTGCATTTTCTCGGCTTTATATCGCATTATGTGCGCCATACGTTAGCTTTTCTTGGGAACGACAAAAAATTAACACTTATTTGAGCGCAAACATTTGCTGAAGGAAAGGGAAGCGCATCACATTTATTTGCTTAACCCTTCAAACCACCCCTGAAGGAGGAGAACACTCTATACATAATGCATCATACAGTACATAGAGATTTACTCATACACAATACCGCATGTGGCTCATCAATAATTTCACAAGCTGTTCTCGCTCTTCACCCTGATGTCGTTCTTGATCACGCTCAATCCAAAACTGAGCCACAAGCAAAGCCCTCTCCAGAGCTGCAGGCCTTCTTACATCGTGGCCTCAGAGCATTCAATTATTCATGACAATGCCCTCAAACTTGCTGGTGGGATTTTACTAAGTTGTGGGAAAAGGTTACTGGTATTTGTACGGTATGTAAAACTGCACTCAAGTGTAAGACAGTGTGGAAAAAAAAACGTGAGCTGTTTTTACATGTGAATTCTTGTATGGTGTAGGATAGTCCGGGATGCTTCATCACAAGAAAAACAGGATCAAGACTTTTCCACTGTTTCAAATATTACGTTGGCAGCAGGTTATGTGTCTGCTTTAGATATGGATTGCCTCCAAAAGCATTGAAATTCACGTGCGTATGTGTGTGTGTGTGGATCCTGAAGGCATTGGACATTTCTCTGCAGCCACACACAGACAGAAGCACACACACCAACCTCCAGCGAAGCCGCAGCTCATTAAGGTCTCTGTATAAGAGTCTGAACATTTATGAGCCCGCATGTGTGTCTTTGTGTCTGTCTGTGTGTGCGTGTGTGTGTGTGTATGAACCTATATGATAAGGAGTAGGGACAGAAGTGAAGTGTCTGTCGACTGTAGGAATATCCATGTTATTCGCAATAAGAGATGTGACCTGAAACAAAAAAAAATTAATTAGGATATTGTGTGAGTACTCGATTCTTTCATTCAGGCGTTCACTGCTCCATGTACTTGGAGGCTGTTGAATAGCTTTTAAGTATCATACACTCGTACCACCTGCTGAAAAAAACACCCTATAGAGGTCAGACTATGAGGCTTTGATTGTTTTTTTTTTCTCACACTGGTGACAATCAACTTACAAATCAGCTTGTAAGTCAAAGATGTTAAAGGAGAATACTAGTATATTTGTTTCTCAGATTGTGCCAACCATTTAAGCTGCCGCCCTGCTTTACATTATCGCCGCTTAGGTCTCTGCAGTCCGAGCATAGCTGAAGATGTGAGGGCTTGTGTTCCTGCCTGCAGAGAAAGTCATTTGCAGATAATCTCATTTGTACGGCATTGAAAAACAACTTCCACGGGCAGAATGAGTCGCACTCTGAAGTTCCATCACAATAAACAGGAAGCATTCGTTTAGTTTTGTGAGTGAAACTTTTTTTTTCACTTCCTTGCAACCATAAGGTTAGTTTTTGTATTCTGAGATCATTTGTTTGTGTTTAGACTTGCCAAAGGGCTACCGAGTGTGACGACACTCTGGATGTGTGTGATTTAATGTGCGGTGGCACACACTCCACAGTTCTTGTGCGTTAGCCAGCCGTATAGTGACAAGTGTGCCGGAATGAAAGGGCGATGGCCCAGTAGGGCATTAGAAAAGGGGGGCCGGAGGTCAGTGGACAGCATTTTGCATTAAGTAATCATACATTGTGACAAAGATGCTATAATAGCTGTTTTAGAATCAGATCATACTGAGCAACCAAAGACAATAGAAAACAGAAATCTTAGGCTATGTTTAACAGCTTAAGTATAGAATAAACAAGTCTTTGGTTGATGCTTAATGACACATTCAGATTTAATAAGATGCCAAATTCAAAGGCAGCTTACATTTATACAAGTCCAATGGAAAGATATGAACAGATGCAGAGAGACTTGAACGCATAAAATTTCACTCCAGGCGGCTTGAATTTTGGTGAAGATGCACAATCTTAACACCAAGAAGAAATCCATTGTTACCTCGAGTTGCATGACATCACTCTGTTAATGCAGAAAAAACTGGGGCCAGACGTAGTAAACTCTGTGTTCTGTATATTCACGACTAAAACTCTGACAAACAAAGACAGAAATAGGCGTACGCATTATTTTCGTCAGATTTATAAAGCCATAGCGTACCCTGGTTCTGTTTCATGAATCTCAAAAATTGTGGAACGAGGTTCACACGCATTAGACACTCCCACAGGTAGCCATAAATGGATGTAGAAACAACCTTCAACACCTGTTGCATCTTTCCTTGTGCCTCCACCACTCATTACACCTGTCAATGTTAAAAAACGACAAAAAATAAGTACCATTTCACAGATTGTGTCTTGTGTGTGCATGGTTTTTGTGCGTATGTTTCGATTATACATCTGGCCCTTGGAGTTGGTGGTAATGGACCCAGTGTTCAGCAAAACTTTGTACTTCAGGCTAACATAACACAGTGGTCAAATTGGCACGAATACCTCCATTCATATGGAAGTATACCGTTTACAGCGTGGCGGGGGGCGGGAGCCAATCCCAGCTGACATTGGGCGAGAGGCAGGGTACACCCTGGAGAGGTCGCCAATCACGGGGCTGACACATAGAGACAAGCATTCACACTCACATTCACACCTACGGGTAATTTAGAGTCAACAATTAACCTGACCTGCATGTCTTTGGACTGTGGAAGTAAGCCGGAAAACCCGAAGAAAAACCCACGCTAGCACACTCTGTGAGCACATCAAGAGCCAGTCTCGAATAAAGAGACAAATTATTCCAAAGCTTTGGCACTACTGTGGCAAAAGCCCCGACTCTTGTTCTGAGTCTGTCACAGGGGATTACCTGCAGCATTTTTACAAAGATCTGAGCGTCCAGTAGATGTGAGAGAAAGAAATTCTGTTACACAGTATATGAAGGTGTAGTTAAACAAATCCCTCTTGACAAGCTTGGTACTTGTAGGAGGCCTTTGAAACTGATTTCTTTAAAAAAATATATATATGTATATATACAGTTGATATAGTATATATATATATATATATTTGTATGGCTCTTTACTTTACTTTATTTTACTTTACTTTACTTTACTTTACTTGAGATTTTACAGGAAAGATGAAGCGAGAGAGGGGTAAACATGAAAAAAGTGTCCATGGGTCAGAATGGGGTTACATGGTATGTACTTGAGGCCGCTATATATAAATATATATATATATATATATATATATATGATAATTTAAATGATACATTTTATCAGTGACCTTCCTCTGTCTACAGGTGTTCACAATGCTGAAAAACACAGTAATTCCATTCATGCTGGATATTTTCTACACCTACTTATTTCAGCCAGTATGCATCGTGGGTTGCCGACGTGTCACAGGGCAACACACACTGACTGTAATCAAACACATTTAAAGTATCCATTATGTACAGTTGTCCTTCACTTACAAAGCTGTGCACTACATGCCAGTCCTCTGATAATGGAGAGAAGCGGTACAGTTCCACCATATCCGCAATTGGAAACTTATGTCCTTGTATTAGAGGTGCAAAATTGCCCAAAGCAAATTAGATTCCCTTAATAAGCTGCTGAAGACAGAAGGTGTTAAATTAGCCCGGGAGGAGATAACACATTTGGTAGTCCTGGTCAGAGGACAAGCCATCGCCTGTATGTACAGTTTAATGATGTTACACTCCTGGTATGTGATTATTGAATTTAAGCATACATTTTGATCAATTATCACATAAACCAATTGTTGCAAAGACCTGTGAAGGGCATTTCCGTTGCTTTACGGCCTTTCTTTTTTTTATGTCAGTCAGATATTCCATTTAATGTTGCTTTCTCGGATCGTTGTGAATAGTGACAGAGCTGGATGGCATCATCCACACGCGTTGAATAACAGATGTGCACGTTAAACTTTTATGACATACAAAGAATAGGAAATCCTCCTAACAAATTACATCAAAATGACACTGTCTTGTTCTTTTTCACTTTACACTTACTGCTTTACTTTTAACAGTACATAGACACAGTCAATTTCACAGTAAGTCACCAAAATACACTCATATTACTACAATCCATCAAATAGGATTTCATGACTAGCATGAAGGGTTGGCCGAACATGCTATGCAAGCACTAAATGTGAGTAAGAACATGCAATGCTGTCTATGACCAGTGGTGCAAAGTAACATTTAAGTATTGTTCTTAAGTAAAATCTTGAGGTACTTGCACTCTATTGAGTATTTCAATTGTTATGCTACTTTATACTTGTACTCCACTACATCGCAGAGGTTTGATAACTTTAGTTACTTTGCAGATTTAGATTATTAATACAAAATATTAACCAACTAACACATTATTATTATTATCATTATCATTATCATTATCATTATCATTATTATTATTATTATTGTAGGTTAAGCTAGCCAGCAGAATATGAAGCAATTAAAATGAGCTCCCCCTTTACCAGCTGTAACATTAAAGTGTCAACCACAATGTAATATTGTACTGAAATGGGCCATTCTGCAAAAATGAATCTTAATTTCACTATGGTTGCATCATATCCAGTAATTTCATTATAAAAATTATAGATTATTTTATGCACGGTACCTGCAAAAGGTATTTCCAGGACAGCAATACAAGGTAAAATTGGGTCGTCTTGGTGCACTGGATGGATACTCCAAAAACTCATTAACAGCAAACAACAAAATTCAAAAACACAAGTAATCCTTCCTCAGGTAGTGCAAGAAACCTGACTCTGCATACATTGAATTTTCTATCGTGAGCGTTTCTTCTTCTTCCTGATCTGGATTATGAAAATTGCATGGATGCATATGTCAGAAATGTTTGTTTTACTAAAGGCATTACTAATGGAATAAGGTTAGAGCTATGGCTAAATGCACACTGCTGTGTGTTAAGAAGCGAATGCCTCAAGATTGGGGATTAATACTAACTTTTGAAATGTTTGCCACCTAAATGAAAAAAGTCAGATTTTAAAGCCAGGTGTAGATTCATAAATAATTAAAGCTCCTTAAACCACTGATCAAATTAATCTTTCTCACCGGCAGTCAAAGGGAAATGCGAACATGACGCTCATACAAATGGTATCCGTTCAATAGCAGTTAAATATTAACGCAGGTCTGTAAAACTCTTAAGGTTGCTCTCTCAAATATTTAGCTTTTTCCTGACAGAAATTCTGTTCTTCTGAGTTTTCTTTTTCAGTGACAGTGGCTGAGATACTGTTGAGCTTGTACAGTTTACGGTTATAGCATCTTGTTTGCTGTATACCAAATGGCGTATCACCAAATTAAAAAAAGTTAATTTGTTAATTAGTAAGTAATTTGTTGGAATACTTAACACACTCGGTTCTACAACTGATGGATGTGCAAGTTTGATTATGATAATTTCCCATCTATTGAGTGTCTGCCAGTCAAACAGCATGTGGCTCCTTATGATCAGCCATACAAGGGTGGTGTTCAAAAGGCGGTTGGGGGTAACTCTGCTGCGGTTGATGGGGAGATGCTGTAGGGTTGGAGATAAAAACTGATATCTGTGTACATGGTGGTGTTTGAACTCAGTCACTTGGCAGCTCAGCGGGGTCCTCACACTGCCGCAGAAAAAAAAGATACTTTAATGTACTTGTGCTGAAAAGAACCACGGAATTTGATAGAAGACCAAAGAGGAGATTTAGACTAATTAGATGAGAGTGAGCATTCTCCACTGCATTTTAATATATACAGTATATAAGAAAAGTAACTCTTTTTCAAAAATCAAAAAAGAGTTTGGTTGTTGGGAACTATACTCCAGAAGTGAAATTCACTTTAGTTCAGTTCTGTTTGAATGAACATCGCATCTCAAGAGCACAGAAGATAAGGCAATTTAGATCATTTACAAATCAAAAAGTGACAGATCCATTTTATTTTGGAAGATGATGAGACAAAAACACCTTTGTGTTGTTCTTTGTAATTTACTATTAGATGTCTGTGACATTGGAGAATTCTGGTAGTTTTTCAGCTTATTATATAATTATATTGCAATAAATGAGAAGATGAAGTAAAAGCTGCTTTAATATCTATCTTAATGTAAACTATGGGTCAGATGACAATGTGTAATGTGAAAGAACTCGCAGTGAGAAAGCCACAGAGAATTATCACCAGGCTCTGCAGTTCAACCTCAGCTCTGCAAAGCTTTTATATCATCTTTCAGCACAATGTTATGATTTCATGACCTGCAACTCAACTGTTTTGGTTCACTCCCGCTGCCCTAATTTTTTTAAGCAAGCAGCTGTTTTCAATAAAAACACTCTGCAAAGCAGCAAACTGCAGACAGACAAAGTTAGAGACTAGCTGGTGAGTCAGAGGAGACCAAAACAGAGCTAAAAGGAGAGTCAATGTTGAACTTACAAATCATCAGGTTGCCTAAAACACGACCAGCTTCATGCTAATGCTACTCCATGTAAATCGGCAACTTTGCTAGCACGTTAGCTACTTCATAAGATCAATGTTGTGTTCACGGCTTGCTGTGCTGCCCTCCATGTAGCCAAACATACCGTATCTAATGTTGTAGGTTTAACAGTTCTGTAGCTTGTCCTTTCTCTATTTTTATTTTGTTGACTTAGGCCCCTTTCACACATGCGCTGCAACCCTGAAATGATCTAGACATTACCCGGAGGAGCTGTATGTGAGAACACAAATGTTTGAGTTATTCTAGTCGGACATCAAACAGACTTTACCCTGCGAGCTCCACAGCACAAAGTCAGAATGTCTGATTGAGCCCATGTTTGAATAGAGCCGCTCATTCTCTGGGGAATTTCACAGCGAGTGACTGAGCGTGTTGGTGATGCTTCCATGCGGCTGGCATGATACCGGAAGATAACAAACATCCGAGCGTGAACAAGAAGGGTGTCTAACTCGAGAGATGGATTGGATTCTGTCTGTAAGGGCCGATGCCGAAATCGTCAGACAAATTCAAGGAAAAGCAAGAGTCTTGATATTATGGCCGAAGTGCTAGCCAGCTACGTGACCACCGCGTAATCTGCGTCATGTCCTGCCTCCTGCACGTTCTACCCAGGCACCACCCCCTCACCTAAACCAAATATAGAGTATTTTGAGTAAGTAAGAACGCTTCTGACACAGACAATCTCCTATTGTGTGCTACATGTGTGAAAGGGAAACTCCTGATATGAGAAAACGGCTTCAGACTAGTCAGTATGTGAGCAACATAATGCAATGCAAAGAAAAGTAATGAGCTCCTAAATATTTAATTTGAAAGGACATTTTTGGACTTGGAACTATGGCCCAGGAATTTAAATTGTATCTATATTCTTCAAAATGCAAGAAAGGTTCTTGAAAAATGCGCATTGTTGAGGTCAAAAAGGGTCGTAGGTTGTGAGGAAATCAATCAGCCTGTGAGGTAGTTATTGTCTGAGGCCCATACAGTTCGACCTCATTCAGTCTGAATCAATAGCATACTGCCATCAGTAGGTCAGTATTCCTACAGCAACGGCTGACTAGATTTAAATTGGATACAGCAGACTATCGACTCCTTTTCTCTCGTGTGGACATAGTAGTTTGTTGGATCGGAAGATTTGATGAAGATAAGACTACAATGCCGCGGGACTCTTCTCATTGGTTCATAATGCTGCTATACATGTATGTCCGGTCAGGATGTACAATAACTATCAGAAACACAGCTTTGTTAGTAGTTGTATACAATTAGGTTGTTGTTGTTGTTTTTTTAAACTGATGTGTGTTTTATATTTTTTTTAAGTGTGTTGTGCAATTACTGCACAGAAATCATCGCATATTGTTGTGGAGTGGAATGGTACATTATCTGCCTAACAAGCTGCCTACAGAGACACTCCCACCCAATTAATAACTAATTACTCTGTTGGAGCTGTTTCATGAAAAGCGCTCTGCTGCATCATTTAGCGACAAATCTGCTGCCAAAGCAGGAAACCTGACAGCAGCCTTTTCACGTCAACTGAGCTGATGAAGTTTGAGCAGCTTTGCAGATGTGAGGTTCCTCCACATCAACCAAGGGTAACAAAGCTTAGGTCACGAGCGTTACAATTAGAAATGGACAACTACAATTATGGTTTTGGGAAAAATTAAATTTGATGAGGGGCATATTTTCTTTCTCAGATGAGCAAAACTTCTCTAAAACTGCAAAATGACCATCTTTCTATGTACAGTAATTACTGCAGGAGATAATGTCCATACACCACAACTACCACACTTGGCAACAGTATTTCAATGTCAACTAGTGCCTGTTTATAGTTACATATCCTCTACATAAGAATTATAAAGTAGAGAAACATATTGTCATATCTTCTTCTGCAAATATTTGCTTTTTTTATGTGTAGCATTTGGAAACATCTTTGGGAGGTGATGTTGTACAGCAAATGGACAGTAAAACAATTTTTTTAGTGCAGAAGTGAACTGCCAGTGGTACAGATTTACATTCATGCACTTTGAAGTTGCTGGTTACTCGGTGAACTATCTGTGCATAACTTACTTTATATCAATATTATGAGGAGAGACATTTCCTTAAAGCTGTAGTGTGGAACTTTTTTCTCCCCCCTCTGGCAGTGAGAGTAATTACCATACAGTACATACATACATATGGCAAACCTAAAGTCATTTTTCAATTAAAATACAGACAATAATCCACACTGAAAAGAAAGAAAGAAAGAAAGAAAGAAAGAAAGAAAGAAAGAAAACATTTTAATAGTACCAAAATCCCAGACTATTTTAACAACAGATAAAAGTTAAAGACCACACCTGAAGTAAAACAAAATGCACCTTGTGATTTAATATCGAGAGCAGCCTTATGGCCAGAATCAGACATGTTTGGCTGATTTAAAGAAGAAATACTCACCGAGATGATGGCAGCCAAAGTCTCTATGGCCCCGGTGCTCAGTGTGATGTAAGGGATAATGTTCTTTGCAAAGCCTGCTTCCTCAAGGATCCCATTGGTGTAGTACCAGATCTATGAAAAATGATATATATTTTTATATAAACAAAGGTAATTGGATAGCTGAATAATTGAATCATTGCAGTTCAATAAGCCTGTGCAACATCCCCAAGTCACTCTCAGACTTTAGTATTTACTGTCAGTAGTCAGAGTCATTTGACAGGTCTGATGATTAAAAATAAAGACCTCTAGAGCGATCTAAATTAAATTCATGTCTTCTTGGAAAGGTAAAATGGTATGGAAATGAATTCCTGCTCATATCTATGATAATTCAGAGGAGCTTTGTGATGGAGCACACATATTATTCTTCAGCGTGAATATGCATTTGGTGACAACCTAATGATACCTTTGCATGAATTGCATACAGCCTGCAATATTTGGGTCAAAGAACAAGAGTGTGTGCCCACTTTAATTCAGAAATCTTAGTTTCAAAATGGCCATTTTTGGTTGCATCCTTCTTGCTAGTAGAGCCTTATTTCTGTTATTGTTTATTTGATTGATAGGGACAGATAAAATAAACATGGACAAACAGCTGAGAAAAGCTGTCCAATGCAATTATCATAGTATTTATCGCAGATGCTAGTTTGCAACACCCATCCCTAGAAGGGCTTTTATGAAACTAGGAGATTATAAGAGTGAGATGAAAAGGAAAAAAAAGGTTAAACAAAATACAGCGAGATCCAATAAAGCACACATTAAAAACATAACATTAAGCTGAGCTAAGCTAAACATGAGTACAGCTTTGTTGCTGAATTAACCAGGATTTGATCTCTTAAACGTGGTGAAGTTGGCAGCAAATTACAAGTGATCAGGTAGCAAGTTACAGGACTGTGTTCCTTTCACAGAAAAAAAACTGTCTGAGCAACATGTGTTTTGCAGAATGGAAACTTAAAATGAACACTTGAAGTCGCTCTGGTGAATTTGCCGCAGCTCTGGAATCTCTTGATGTATTTGCAGAAAGGCTAATAGACACATGGAAATAACACCTTGTTTTCAACAGAACAGGAGCTCACTTGTCTGCTCATGGATTTAAACACAAAACAGTGTCATTATTTAAAGGTTAACTGTGGCAAGACACTGGCCTCATAAGACCTACTTTATAATGAATACTTTACACTTTTATACCTTTTATAATAATAAAAAAAAAAACAGATGAACGTGACGTGGACTAAAAAAGCACGCGCTTTCAAACCGTTTTTTTTTCCACACATAACCTTTGCGAAGATTAAAAAATAACTTATTTTTGAAAGAGTCGACAAATATGGGGTCACACCTGTGCATGCCCAGACCCAGGGGACACTGCAATGTGCTGCTACACCTGATCCACTGACAAGCAGTCTCTTTGTCACTGATAGGACTGTGATAGGACAGCAAACAAATGTCCACCGAGGCCCAAAACTGATTGAAAATGTTGAGGTGTGACTGGAGGTTCAAGGAAGTCTCTGGCTGATATGCAGCATAGTTGTCATGCAAATGGTGTTGAAAGAAGGTATATAACATTTTTACCACAATTTTGCATTTGCAAAAGAACAACGCGTCCTAAATATGACCGCACGATAGTATAAAGAACAGGATTCCTGTTGCGATCTGAGATAATTGAAAGAAAAACTGCATCTCACCGCATTGAGGCCGCAGAGCTGATAGCAGGCCATGCTGATGATGATGGTGATGAGCTGCCATCGAACAGCTGGGTTCCTCAGCAGCTGCAGCACAGAGGCGGTGTGTAGGTTGTCCTGAGCCCGAGCCTCCGCGTGGACCTCCTCCAACTCCTGGGACACGTCTTTCTTCCCCAAAAACCTCTGGAATGCTGACACATACATAGACACACAGTGTTAAACATATCTAAAAAAAAACAAAAAAACAACAACCATCATGCTGAGATCAAAGGGGATTTAGAACACAGGAAATGAAGACATATCTTTGTAAAGGGATACATTTGTTTAAAAAAAAAACTGAACACTCATTTCGACTAAATTAATTGCATCTTTTTATCAAGTGAGTAAACTGGGTCCCCCTCCTGTATCTCTGCGATGTGTAATATGTATTCTAAACGTGAATTATGTTCATTTCTTTGGCTCTTTTGGCCTCCGTGAAGTCAAATTTGGGTAATGCAGTCTTGCGGCCCCCAGGTGGCAGGCGATGTGATCAGTGTGGATATTAAAAGTACCCAGTGGAGTTGTTGACTAGTAGAGGTGAAGAATTTATGCGGAAAACAGAATCAGCAGACTTAATGATCGCCATAGTTTGCTTGGTTTATTAATAAGCTTTCAAAGTGCACCATTGTGATCATTCTGATGAGTCCGTGTGGCTAAAATATTTGCTGTTTGTCATCTCACCTTTTTCAATGTTTTCACGATAAATAAATATAAAATTGTGTCAATTAGCAACTTTTTACCAAAGGTTCTGAGGGAAGTTATTGACCAAGAGAGGCTCTACTGAGAGGGATACACACAATACATGTTGATGAGAACAATTAAAGTAAACATAGCTGGTTGAACATGAAAACTTCACAGGATACCTCTCATTGTAGTCAAAGAGATTTGTGACATACCCCCATGCTACATTCTGGGCCCGCTGTGTTCTCAATACATAATTCATCAACAAATGATTACAGCCCTCTATATCTGCCGACCACAGTTATTTAAAGAAGTAAATGTTCAGTAAATGCTCTCAGCTGAATGCAGACAAGGTTGTCTTTATTGGTCAGAGATACTAATATCCTAAATACCAGCAATGTACGTATATCAACGTCAATCTACTTTTATCAAACCATTCTGCCTTTGTTGTGCAACAAGTCAAGCCTAATATAAGATCAATTCAGTCATTTATTATATTCTTCTCTTAGTCAAAAGGCAGAAGAAAAACATAAATACATATGTATTTTATATTTAAATATAGCATATCCGACCAGATTTCTGGCAATGATTTGCAGCTTGGCCAGTGGAAGGTGGTTTGAACTTGAAGAACTTGAATGTGATGGACTGGAGGGAATATGTGGGTGTCAAGAAACCTCTTAACTCACTTTCATCTTTTCTCCTACCCCTGGGGTTATGGGAATTCGAGGTGAGTACAGGCTAAGGACACGACCCAGAATAGCAAATCTATATACACCGACAGGGACTAAAAGCAGGTCATTAAGATGTGGTAGTGGAATGGCCCACAGTGTGAGCAGTGACCACACGGGAGGCAGGAAGACCTCACCATGTGTCGAGGGTGGCATGGTGCATTTGTAAGGCATGAAGGTACCTTCAATTTAAAACAGAAAAAATACTGTACAAGCCTTAAATGTACAAGCGTGGAGCATCAGAATGTCCCACTAATTGCGATTCCATGTATTGTCCCAATTAAATCCCATTAAGTACATGTGATCTTATCTTATGTAAAACCAAAAGAAAACTAGAAAAGTGCACTCATCATGCTGAAAGGATCTCAGAGTGCAGATCCCATCATGCTGAAAGGATCCTCTGTTACCAGAATATGTTGCCCACCATGAGATCTTACCTCAACATAATTATCATCAGGATGAGTGCATGTAAAATGCCTCTCCCTGCTGATAGAAACTATGGAAACCTGCTCGAATGCCGAATATTCCACTTATACTGGGTCTGTCAGTGTCAGTTGCTTGACATGATATTGATGTTTGGTGATGGGAAGTGCGACAGTGGCATCGTCCCCACGGAGGAAAGCTATTTTAATTTCCCTTTCAGGAGGAGAGTGGGGCTCCACTTCATGTCACTGGTGTGGTCTGAGCCCTCGCAACGTGCACACCAGCCTGACTGACAGACACTTTGCGAAATGACAACCTTACTGTTGCATTTTTATTTTTTTTTACTTTAGTGAAAAAGGTGTTTCATTGTTAAAGAGGGTCTAAAATGGACTAAAACTAAAGGTTATGTGGAGGCATTTTTTGCTTGATTTTAAAGGTTAAGCGCGGCGTTATTCTTACTTTTTTTGTATTATTGTCAACAAGTCCCATGAGGAGACCAAAACTGTCTGTACTCAGCCAAAGATCATTTGAGAAGGGAAGACCCTCCAATCACAAGTGGGCTGAGTGTTTCCATAGTAACTACAACTGATACCTCGTCCATTTCAGAAGATGTTATTTCACTGTGTCAGATTCAAACTGTATCGGCATGTAGGTGAATATAAGTTGCAGATTGGACAAGGTCTCTGCAGAGATGACTAATATTAAAGGTCTTAGATCGGGGCCAAAAAAAAAACCTTGATTAGGACATACCTAATATTTTTAGAGTTTTGGACAAAAATGAAGCACTGTGGCAGGAATGAGCTAAATCAAGATGTAGATACACAGACAACCCTTCTTAGTATCAATTTTGTTGATTTTGGTCTTTGTTAAAGTAATAATCTTGAAGATTTTCATTTAAATAAATGTCTATTAAGTCCCTATTTATCTCTGGATGAGGCAACACATTGGTGATTGAGCTGGTGATTGAATTGGTGATTGTCCCACTGATGAAAGCTTTGGCATTTGCAGTTACGCACTGGGTGTCTGTGGCGACATTCCTGGGAAAATCACAAGGGTCAAGGGAGTGAGATCCAAAAACACACCTGTAATCAACGCTTTTGTTCGTGTTGTCAAAGAGAACGAAACAGAGATCTTCGAGATTGAAACTTCGAGAATATCACCAACCTTTATCCTTTAATTTAGATTGTTGGTGCATATATATATTCGCACAATGACTCTCAAAAAGTGTTTCTACAAACGGGTAAATAGGATAACATATAGCATAGAAAGGTTATTTGATGGGGCTAAAATGGGATTGACAGGAAAATAAGTCTGTTATGTCTAAAACTGCAAAACAAAAATAACACTGTTGGATTCAATCTCACACCTTGCTGTAAATCAGAGGCCAGTGACCTTGGTACCAGCCAATCTGACAACAACAGAGAGCAGAGAAAAAGGCAAGAAATAAGCTCATGCTGTAATGTGTAAACACTTTTTGATCGAATTGGTGTGTTGAGAAGGTGAGACCTCATGTCACATCTTCTAGTCTAGTCTTACTATGGTAAAACGTAGATGCATGCCTTGTATTCATTGGTAGGCTCAGGCCTAAAAATGAGATAAACTCAGAGCTGAATACAGTGGAGTCAACGCTCCTGAAGTTAAGTGCAGTTTGGCAATCGCACTGACATCCTTTAGTATACAAAATGATCTCATCTTCAACCTCTCTAACCTTTAATTGGAGAAGAAATACAGATATACGACATGACAAGAGACGAGATGGGGTGCAAGATAACATGCTGTTCCTGTCCGACACTGCGTGATGATAATAGGACAGCACAGGGCCACCCCTCAAGATTTGTGTATGCTGACAACAATTCCCTAACCGCAGCGCCGTAACACAAGCCAAAAACATCGATCTGCAGCGCTGTTCAGACGCGTGCCAGCAAAATGTTCTTTTATAAACCTCTCATCTCTTCCTCACGGAGGTTTCTTTACGCAGCCAGTCATTATCAGCAGTTGTCCAATGTTCGGGAAAAGCACCACAGAGCAACGCGTCTTTTCGAGCACACATCCACACATGACGCAGCATCTGTTGAATAGATTCAGAACTAAACATGCCTCTGAAATTGTTAACAGAATACTTTTGTTACGGTTGTAAACTTAGCAAGTGTTCTCTTATTGCTCACTTCCCTTTTTGTTTGTTGTGTCAGTTAAAAAGAGACAAAAAAAAGCACATTTCCTGATTCCAATTTGTTGAACAGACTCACGGTTGGAATTATTTATCTGGTGAGAGCAGCTATAAACAATGACAGATGGCAAAACGAGAGAGTTAGCTAAAAATAAAAGTGCTCCATCAAGAGAAGTACAAGCACCGTCCTTGAATTCCAAACACTTTGCGATAAAGTTTGAAGATGAAGATGAACTGCACAAAGTCATAGTTAGTTAGAGTTAGACACCAATGCAGACCCTCACATAGTTTTAACACAGGGCTGCTGTGCCAAATGGGTATCAACTACATTTAAATGTCATGAATAAAACATTACATGTTTCCCCTTTTCTTAATGTTATTTAACCATTAGCAAGCCAGTCCATTTCATATGTGTACTGTATTTTGGATGCACTTGTAGCATTGTTGGCATTGCCAGAAAGTTACGGTACATACATAAGAAGTGAGGTAAACCAAACCATCCGATTTATATTCTAAAATGATCAATGGTGCAGATTAAAATGTATTGTTCAAATGGATTTCATGATTTTATCATGGATTTTACAATGTCTGAACCAGCTTCAGGGCCAGGGGATATTCGGATAATGGATATCCGAGCCAAGACTTCCACTGCCGTGTGCCGGTCATTGTTGGAGGTCGATTAGCAAATGTAGATGCGACAATAGAGTTAGAGTTGACAGACAACGTCTAAGGCTAATCTCTATGAACTGATATCTGCACACGAGCGCAGATGAATTTTTTAAAAAGCTAACAAAAAGCTAAATAGGAGACGTCAGACGATGGCCGATGGGTTTCGAGACTTTGGCTCGCTACACGGACTGTTTACCTGCATGCAAACTTAACCTGTTTAAATGTGATGGGTGAATAGCCTACTACTACTACAAACAGAAACCAGAATGCTTTCTAATACCAAAATCTTGTCCCATTGCCCATGGATTATGCATCCATATGAAGATAACTGTTCATGGAGATTATGGATTTTATGTATGTTATAAAATAACAAACAGGATGTTCCACATTACAGAGGACACAAGCAGAGAACACATCTACAATGAGTTCAAAGCACCCAAGAGACAAAACAGATCAAAGTCATATCCGGCATCACATTCTTTTACATGCCTTGTTGATACATGCTGTTTGAACTCTGCCTCAACCCCATGCTGTTCCTACTCGTGTCATTTTAACATTCAACAAGCTCACACTATAGTCAATCCCTTAAAAGCTCTCTGACAAATTCATGAGTTTCAAGACTTCCCTGTTTTTTTGTTTAGTTTTGTGGTCCTTAATATCTGCTCATGGAAGCTACAGTAGGGTTTGGATATGGTTACACTTACACTTTAAAATAATTTGATTTGGAAAAGGTTGTGCTGAAGGTATATGAATTGTGGTTAAGGTATTGTTGAAGACAAGCAGATTTCCTTCAGCTTTGCAGAATATGGTGATTTCTAAATAATGGAATGTTAAGGAAATATTAATTAATGTGTGGCTTTTATTGACTTCTCTTTAACACCTGTCATTAAGTTCTGACTGCAGTGCCAGGTAACTGCAAATTAAAGGGTTAAAGGGTGTGGCACAAAATCAAAGTATGGGTTACGGGTTAATTGCTTTGGTTCAGTTTTCACAAAAGGGTTTCAATTTTCAAAACTCTTAACACAAAAACACTGTACTCCTAAATTTGGACTTAAAATTGCACAAAGCACACAAAATAAAAACCTCTGTTTCACATGAGGACATGAATCAAAGATGGGGTGAATTTGAAGAAAAATGACATCGTACTTATAACTCTGTCAATCACAGATATGAGAAAAATGATATCATTAGGTGTGACTTACACTTCCCGAGAATATAATTAATTCTGATGTATTAGATATATATTGATAAATCTGATTAGAAATCATAAAAGAATCATCAGGTTTTCAAGCTTTTTTAGTATCAAAGTAATCCGTTGATAGGTGTCTGTACATCCACAGGAGCATTGCAATCCATAACTGCTAATAACTAAAAAACTAAACTAAGAAGACACCAGTTTCTCTTCCAACATTGTAGGGCAGACAGATTGAATTAGTGTCACATTACATGTATCTAGATATTTTAATTGATGATTGCTTAACTTAAACCTCATATTGAAAACTTAGTAATGGTATTGAAGCTTAAGCTAGGTTTTTATTTTTGACAAAAACATTTTTTATTTATTTATTTTTTTTAAACAAATCCTGCTTTGCCTATGGTACCAGGTAAAAATGTGTTGAGACTAAGTTCCTTACCTTACTTGACTATGGTGAAGTATGCCCAACGCTTGCATTCGCTGGATACGGTGTACCACAGTGCTATAACGTTTGTCAAAGGCTGCAAAGCTCTTACTCAACATTGCACTCGTTATGCTGTTTTATGCTATGAGTTCAGTGGCTTTCATTGGCCTTGTGACTAACTCACTTGTACATATTTATTTTGAAGTTTTGCATTAAAAAGAACACAAGCAACAAAACCTTCAGAGAGTTCCCATTTGTAATGTATGGGCATAAACATCAAAGTACTCAAACCACCCCAGAGACCAGATCAAAGTCATATCTGACATCACATTTTTCTACATGTTTCCTTAACCCATGCAGTTCAAGCTTTGCCTCTACCCCATGCTGTTCCTTCTCGTGTCATTTTAACATTCAACATGATCACACTATAGTTACTCCGATCAAGTCCCTGAAGTCTAAAACTGTTGGTTAAGCCAGATGCGGCATATAAATTGAGAGTTGAGTACCAAAATCATTTCACACATGCTACATTGAGAGTGTAAAAACTGTAAGTAAAAGTAATAAAACATGTATAGCTGATGTGTCCTTCCATATCTGCTCATGGAAGCTAAATTATGGTTACGGTTGCACTTTAGCTACTAAAACAATTTGCTTTGGGAAAGATTGTGGTGATGGACTATAAAATATGGTTACGGTATTGTTGGAGATCTCACATAGCACACACATTTAAAACATCTGTAGCAAAGACAGGTTCACAGTGTTTTTAGTCTGCCTTAATGCAACGTCCAATATGAACAGGAAGAATGATTTCAATGTTCATATGGGCACATGAATATTGCATTACTGTACGTCAGACTTGAAATATTGAGTAAACTCATCCTTTAAGAGTTTTGCATATTGAAACACATTGAAGCCAAAGCAATACTGTTAAAGCCATATATCCCAGCAATGGGAAATAAGCCTTGGTCCTGGTAAACAACTCCATTAATCCCCTGCAGATATACTATAGTAATTTGTGCAATGATACCTGGACACGCGTCCCCTGTAGAATCACATTGTAAATTCCAGAAGTGTATGGATGTGATTGGTATACATACTAGTGCGGCAGCCTGTATGTATTCTGCAGATGTACTTGAGCGAGAGAGATGGCACATGTGTTTCTGTAGTGCGTGCAATACCTCTTTCTGCTCCAGCTTCATCCCTCCTCTCCATCAGCAGGTAGCGAGGACTCTCTGGGAGGAAGGGCAGCACACACAGCTGCAGTATTGCCGGCAACGCCAGGAAGGAAAACAGGTAGGTCCACCTGGTTTCCTGCAGTCAAAAACATCCACCAAAGAATTACATCAACGCTTCAGACATACTGTATGATACATACCATACTATACAAAGAAGTCAGACCAAACTGGTGCTCTATGAAATAAGTGGACACACATCATACTCTCATTAAGAATTTCTGCCAGCAGTGATGATTATCATGTAAATGCTTCATAACAATGAGTTTCTGTGATTGTAGAAAATAGGGCATAGCTTATGGCAATGCTTTTGATGTGAAAGCTGAGAACGAGACTTATGGTCTTCGAGTGATGCATTTCATGTGTTTACTTCAAGTAAGAAAGATTGAAATGTCTCTATGAGTTAAAGGCTGCATTAAATAAGCAATAACAGAATGTTGGGCTGTGTATGCAAATGATGAATTTGTGAAATGTCTCACTCAATAATATAACAACTGAATGGATAGAATAGAAACAGTGTTGTGGTTTTTAGTTTTGCTCCCATATCCCAACAAATACAAAAATACTAAATCATAATTCTTGTTAGGTATTGCTCACTATGGTCCCCAACGTAAATTCATTTATTCATAGGCCGTTTTTTAAGTGGCGCTTTCCTTTTGTCTTACATAGGACTTTGTTTAAGGGCATTCCTGCCTTAATAGATGGGATGAACTCAAAGTTGCCTGTTTTTCCATTCACTGCCATGACGCATGAAGTACAAAATGATCAGCTGATTATGAAAAAATAGAGGAAACTGTGTCTTTTGTTATGGAGTAAATACAGACGACATGGCTGCAGAGAAGACATATAGCTAAACACATAGTCATCGAGGTTGTCTCAGTTCCATTACATGTTGATTTCTTAACAAAAGGCCTCAGAGGTTTACCATTTATCGAAGCCTGCTAGATTTATGGATGCTGGCTTTAACATGATCATTTTGGTGAAGTGTTTTCCTGCAGCAACAACAACAACAACAACAACATCAGCAGAGAGCACCTGAGTCATTTGAGATAACCTTGGCTTTTAAATCGCCACTCCTGGAAAATACTAGTTCTCAGATTTTTACTCAAAAATGTTCAAGTCTAAAATAGTAAATCCTATTTGAAACAAAGTGTTCCTCAAAAGCATAAAAAAAAAATCAGACAGTGCCGTAAGCATCCTCCTGAGCTTATTAAAAGGAGTGTGAGGACCAGTCGGTGTTGATCAAGGTCACCGCCGTCACATCATAATAGATCTCCGACTCATATACTGGAAAAACACAACCACCAACTCCTGAGGAAAATATCGGTCTTTTTAGCAAGCGGAAAACATCCGATGGTGAAACATAAAGCCAACGTGAAAGTGCCAAAAACTGCCTCTCCTTGAATGGCCACTTGAGGCTGGCTCCAAAAGGGAGTCAATACCCATTGACCCCCATGTTAAAATGTCCAACTTTACAGCAGACATAAACATGTTTACAGCCTGACACAGAAAAAAAAACAGTTTTGGTCTTTTTAGCTCATTTACTAGTTAGGCAGTGTCATCACTGCCAAGATGGCGACGGCCAGAGCTTCACATTATAGCGCTAACACGGCCATAAAGTGTTGTGTCTGAGTGCAATTTGCTTCTTTGTTGCATTTGATTGCAGTTACCCTTAGGGCAAAGTAAAAATGTTGCCTTTGCGCCAAGAACACAGTATACAGAACAATGACAGAGAGTAAAAAAAAAATGTTCAGACCGCGAGCTACAGGTCGTGACCGTCAAGGTTCAGAGGCATTCCTTAAATCTTGTCAAACAAAGAAACCCTATTTGAGATTTAGCATTCCATTCTATCCGTGCTGTTGCCGTTTTAAACAAACACCTTCAGACTGTAAATGAAGATGGCATGATTTGCAGTGGAGGAAAAAGAAAAAATATCATTCAACGATGGAAAATGTGGGCGTGAAACCCCTTATAAATGCACTTCAGTTACCACCACCTCACTGAGGACACTGATAATTTCACTGTAGGCTAACTGCGTGTGGCTATTTGTGCTTATGTTTTGTAAATTGGACTGTTTTTGCAATGAGACTAATTTGCATAGAGAGGGGACAATTTTGCACCACATGTATGCACATAATCTAATTTAGTTCAAATAGCACAGGACTTGAATTTCACAGCATTTCACCCTTTGAGGGTGCCTTGAGAATTACAAGGTTTCTTTTCAAATATATAATATATACAGCATATGATCTACTGTACTGTATATATATATATATATATATATATATATAAGATGTATACATATGATCTCTAAGAAAGTAGAAATCAGGAATAGAAGCTTCTATATATTTTCAAGAAGGAAATATATTACATTAAAAAAATTATAAAAAAAATAAGAAGGAAAAGAGGAACCAAATTGAATAAGTGAATCTTTACCTATTTGTGTTGTGCACTTTTGTTGACATTTTGGGCTTGATTATCTTTCTCAATAAGGCCCTTTAGAGATATCCCTTGGAATATGCCAAAAAAGAAAGATGTAGGCGTTTTTGCCTCTGACTGATACAATTGGCTCGTCTACACTGGTAACAGTCCAACTTCTCTATGATCTTCTGTGCACTCAATCTGGGGTGAGCTGTGTAAATGTAAACGCGCTGCACTGAGCTGTTGTTCGTCTAATCCCAGCTGGATATGAGAGTGGGCGTTAAGATTCGACCTCTCAAATGGCTGCTGTGACACACAAAGAATGGAAATCATGTTCTACAAGCATTGATTTCTGTGGTCTGTACTATATGCATCTTAAAAGAAAAAATGTTTTGACCGCTTAACTTTCTGGTATGTATGACATACAGGATTACAGTCTGCTGGGTTTGACTGCACTCATTTCTATTAACAGGAATGTTCCAAAAAAATCAATGTTTTATCATTGGAGGTTTTCATCATGTAGATGTTAAGTATATAAAGAACATCGGCAGTAGCTGGGGTGAATGAAATGTAATTGTCAGGTTGGACTTCTCTGCTTCACACACACAAACACACACAGTTTCAGCCCTGTTGTCAGTACGTGTTTAACTGTTTTTAACTGGGGCACGCTGGGTGAGCCAGGCTGTGTCTCTCTCCTGGGCCCAGATCCCATCATCCCTCATGATAAAAATGAAATCACAGCTCAGAAAGCCCTGCTATGACCCGGAGTGATACTCGTTTACAGTAAACTAAACAAAGCAAATGATGTGTTGCTGTATTCCGCAAGCCTTGCCGTTTTTCCTTTCAATTATCTCCTCTGAGAGGCTGCAGGTGTCATCCTGCGATTGTACAAAAGCAAAGGAGGAAACATATTTTCTTTGTCTCGAGTTGAGAGGAGAATGTGCACTTCTTGAAGCCAGAGAGGGGGTTAGTGTGAACAGGTAACCTCTCAGATAAAGGTAATGAAAATGTCAAGTGGAACACATCTGTGACGTATCCCATTGTAAGAGCCAATATTATCTCTGTTGGGTCAGTCTTAATCACTTTACACCGCAAGAGACCCTTTCCCCAATTGAGAAATTAACCTGCTCTGTGCAAATCTTTACTTAGTTTCGTACAGGCAGCAACAGTTAATGGCAAATCTATATTTCCATAGAGGGCGGTGAAATTAAAGTGGCTGTCACTCATAATAAGCTGGTTAGAGACTAATGCGTGATGGATTACAAGGTGCATTACATCAAAATACGAGATTATCTAATATTTATATTTAAATGTTAAAATGAAAGAGCAATTAAGCGGTGAGTAAAGTATAAATAGGAACTTCCTCTTTTTTTAAATTCATCCAGCGATGCATATGTCATGCCAAATGGTGGAACTTAATAGTATAAAAATGGCATCTGCACAGATAGCATTCTGCTTTTCCCTTTATATGTTGTTTCTAGTCATGGCTCAGTAGTCTTCCCATTACCCTGAAAGATAAACATTTCCCTGGAGTTATTGTATATCTGTAAAAAAAAGAAAAGAAAAAGATAAACACAACACCCCACATTCAATTCTCACAAAATGAAAATCTTGTTGGTAAAAAAAACCGTCACATCACCAAAATCTCCGCCTATATAGTCTAGGCGGAGATCTGCCAGGATCGGAAGAAAAGCCTATCATCCCTCTACTTTTAGCTGTTTGTAATGAATGTCACCTCCTCTATAAGCCTTTTTTCCTGATGCACAGTCAGAAGAGCAAATTGTACGTTGGTCCTTGCGGGTGTGTGCTGTCCCATTCTTAAAATATTAAAGGGGACATATAAAAGGCTCATTTTCAGGTCCATACTTCCATTTTGGGTTTCTACTAGAACATGTTTACATGCTTTAATGTTCAAACAACACTTTATTGTTCTCATACTGTCTGTCTTAAAATACCTGTTTTCACTTTCTGTCCGAAAAGCTCCGTTTTAGCTCCTGTCTCTTTAAGCCCACCTCCCAAAAAGCCCAGTCTTTTCTGATTGGCCTATGAGAAAAAAAATTGCAAAGGTAATTTACAAGTTTGTGGGTTGGTAAGCACTCACGATACCCACATGTATGAGCACAAGCACTGAAAAAAGTGAGTTTTCTATGATATATCCCTTTAAAGCAGCACTCCTTATAGTTTGGGCAACTGGTATTCCACTGGGATTCACATTTTTATAGAAACAATGTATCAATGTGACAGTGTGAGAGAGAGAGCTCACTCGTAGAGATGAACCGACAGAGAATTATCACCTGAACCTGCAGCTACCGTCGGTTTCACAATCCAGACCGCAACTTTACTGTTTCGGTTCACCGTCACCGCTCTCATGGCGTAGTTTTCGTGTCACAGCAGGAAACTGTTTTCAGCAAAAAAAACTTTAAAAATCTACTGCAAACTGCACCCACTGCACCACCCTGTTTCCAATCAGTTTGCTCAGCTAATCTCTTTAACTTCACATTTACAGTATTTGGTATTAATCTTCTAATCCAACCCTCGGCAAGTAAGTGAAAACAGGTAAGCATTTTTCCAAAAATGTTCCAAAAACTATACCTTTAAATATTATAAAAAGTACATGACTTTTTTTTTCAATTTTTCTAACTTCAGTTTTAACAATGCCTGAATTTTTATCAGAAATTAAATCTGACCAAAATAAAGTGTTTCAGCTTGTCACCAAAATGTGCAAACACAATAGGTCTTACACAATACTGACTGAACGCTCGGCATTACACATAATACTGCACATAATACTGTGTACTCTATTGATTGAACTGCAAAGAGCTGAAAGCATACACATACACATACAGTACACACACACGCACACACACACACACACACACACACACACACACACACACAGTATTTACTGTAATATCAAAGTAACATATTACTCTGGTGTCTGATAGTGTGACAACCATCTAAAAGTACTTGCACCACAGGGACCATCCCCACACATAACAATCTATCAATTTTTTTTTTTTCTTTTCCATTAACACATCCCTCTGAAGCCAAAGACTAGTGTGATGGAGAATATAGAGTATAGTTAAGGGCACATTATGGCCACTGCAGAGCAACCCTACTAGTGTAAGCTGCATTTATGGCATGCGGATACATTCAGTGTCTCAGGAGAGACCAGCTTTTATGAGCCTGTTCTTGACGCATTGCTGGAATTAACATGCTTCGATACTGGGAGAAGGTCAGTGGCTAAGCATGAAGGTTAGAATAATTATCCTCCGTCAAAGCTTATCACCATTTTGCATCCTCACAACGAGTGAAATCTTAGACCTGCTCCCATTAACAGAAGCCTCCACTGACAGGAAACATGTTTGGGTCTCAGAAATAAAGGGGAGCAACGACCACGGTGGTATTATCATAATTTATGTCTGCGATGCTCATGGCACTGAAGGTTGTGACAGAGGTGACAAGAATACATAACAGCAGCTGCATGGAGACTCCGTATGATATTTATAAAGGTGGTCTGCAAGTCGAGATGATGGATGGAACAAACCAACACTTTTAAATAAAAGATGAGTCCCTGCTCTGCTAGAAGCTTGGACACTACGCCTGTGTGTGTAAATGTCAGCGCAATGTGACAAAGGAGAAAAGAAATTGTAGGAGAACTTGGTCAAATCTTCAAAAAAATACAACTCTAACTAAACGAGGGGATTCAGAGCTCAAAACATATTTCAGTTTCCAAACAGAAATGATTTATGTGAAATTACACATTGATTTAGGGAGAAATACATTTGCCTCGGTTACTTTCTGTTGTCCTGGATTTTAAAGTTGCCATCACTTTTAATCCAAAATCATGGACAAGAAGTGGCGAAGCTGACAGAAGACAGATTAATCACAACAATACTCAAGCCTTCATGCATTATAAGCATGAGCCCATAGAAATCATTGGGAACTAGATTCATCTAAAATTCACTGGTTTAGAAATATGTGTGCTGCTCTTAAATCCTCTCTGTTGGAATGAAAACCATCAGTCAGTTTGTCAGTTCGTTTGAGAAACATAGCTCAGGGCTTGAGCTCTTTTTTTATCCCTAAACTATCAACTGATAGAGGAGACGCAGTAGGAGCCCACTCAGGAGGTTGAAGGCAGCATGGTACCAAGGCTTTGGGCGCTAGTTTGGCGACACCGCTCTCCCCATAGGAAAACAATGGCACAGCCGGCGCAGATCGGTTTTACCGCAGATCATGTGAAGGCAGCTTTAGTGCAATGCGTTAATTTCTTTAGAAGACCATGCCCATGTTGGTTTAGAATTAAGTAAATAAAAGATTAAAAGCTGCTTATCTATTCCTTAGTGGTGGCGTTGGGCTCCTGTTCTTTGGATTCAGCTCTGCTGCTCTGCTCTGAATCCGGATTTGTGTCTCACAGGACTCAAACTCAGTCACACACACATCCCCCTCCTGGGGTTTTCACAACTGACCGTATCAAACCGTCTTCAGTCAACAGTCAACAGTCAACAATGAAATCAAAATGCATAGCTGGAAAGGGGTTATAATGTGTTCCGCACATATGTTATGGTACAAAGTATAAGCCCCAAACACACAGTATGTGGATGCAGTCGGTTTGCATAGGAAAATGTACTTCAAAGCCACAATTACACAGACAAATACAGATGCTGTACAGTCCCATGCCTGTGGTTAATGTACAAATAATTCACAGTGAAGAAGACGGCTCACTACAATGCTATTCTATCTTCCTAAACCCAATGGGTTTCTAGTACTGAAATACTTAACTATCTGTCTTTTTTTTTTTACAACAAAACACTCATGGAAGACATGTCAGCAAACTAGTTTGTGTTCCACTATTTACCTCTTGAGCGAAAGAGGCAGTTTTCCAATCTGATTTTGGGTTTTGCTACTATATACACCACCAACAAGTTCACCTTAATTTAATGAAAGACTTCCGGCAATACACTGACTGAATGTTGCGTTGTTGCAGTATGTGAATGCAATATCTAAACACGCATTGTTACACAAACCATGAAACACAGCATCATGACACACTTGAATTGTTCTTATTTAAAGACTTTTAACAGTGTTACTGAAAGTACAAAAAAAAGTAATGCAAGGCTTGCACCTCCTTGGTCCCAGCAGAGAGCCACTATCTTGATTTTATCATTTATTTATTTTTATCTTTAACATCTTGGTGGTGGAGCCGCCGTGCGAGGCTCTGGCCTGCCCGTCGGGAGCAACTTGGGGTTGAGTGACTTGCTCAAGAACACTTCGACATGCAGACAGGATGAGCCAGGGATCGAAACGCCAACCTTGAGATTAAAGGACAACCCGCTCCTGAGCCACAGAGAAGCAATCAACTTGCCGCCACAGTCCTGTTTAGTAATACATACAGTACATTTGGATAGACTCAGATCATAACATTAATGGCACAGATTAGGACCCTCAAACTCATAACTGCATATAATTGCATGCTTTTGAATTTGGGAAATCAATTTAGGGGAAATCCATTCGGTCATCAATGTTTAATACAGTGCCGAAAGCAGGCAGTGATCTTAAGTCAATGGAATATGCTCGGTGGGGACTGCTTTATACCATTGGCTTTCTGTTAACATTACACAAATTAATTTGACATTCAAAGCATTAGAGCCTTGGGCTAATGTCTCTTTTCATCCCCAAAAGATAAACGGAAAATCTAGCACATGAATAATCAAGTGTATGAACGAAGACTGGATCCCTGTCATGAAAATGCCTCTGCAGTAGGCCGAGTCAGCTGTGTGCACTGAAATGAGAAGGAGGGGTAAGTGGAAAACATTCCCTCTAGGGTAAACAAGTTGTGATTGAGAATTCCTGGTGCTATCTTATTGAAACATGGGACGGATCGAACCAATCAAATACTACGCAGGGGTAAAAATGTGACTTTATTACTCAAGTGGCTTGGGAGGACACACACTACAGATTTGCTCATTAAAAAAGTGATGGGAAATCATTACGGGCGGAGGTGTTTCTCTTTTTCTTTTCCTCCGATACCATCTCACATTTGGATGTCAACACGAAGTGAAACGATACGAAACAATACTCTAGACTGTCGCTGCAGAGTGGAGGAAGTCTGCCACTCATCCATGAGGCTTCTACTGATGAATGGAAATGTGCCTGGCATTTAAACCACACCTTGATGTCACATGGGAGTCCCTGAGGTTGTTAAAATCACGTCCGACGTGAGAGTCCCAAGAGTTACCAAAGTGAAGGTGCAAATTGGTGTGAAATTGAGGGGACGTAAGGACGCCATTGTAGGTAGCTGATTAGAAATAAAGGACGCTTTGGCCATGTCAGGCTGTATCGGAGCAATGCAAACTGATGCTGTCGCAGAGTTGTGAGCAGCCTCCGTCAGCAGCAGCGTGCCACCACAAGACAGGGAGGAAGAGCACAAGCCAGAAAACAGGTACAGCACAGGCTTTGGATTCCCCAAATATACCTGGGCCAATTTTAAATTAACTGTAAATCTTCACCTTTTCATCCACATGCTTCCCCAAGGCTTATAGTTGTACATGCCTTTAGGAATTTCAAAGTTTGCAATTTGTGTTTTGACGTTACTCTTTCTACCATCCAGTTTGATTCAAGCAAGATTCTGAAATCAATACCACAGCATCCGCAATGGCTGAATGCTGGCGGCAAAGGAGAAATCCCTAAAAGGGAGCTACTATACGATTGTTAGACGCTGGCTCCAAAGCAAAATTACACTTCATTAAAGTCAAGAGAAAAGGCACTAATACGCATTGAATTGAATATGCATATCACGTAGCTGCAAAGCTGTCAAAAGAACGTTTATAAGGAAAAAGTTCACGCCTGCACACTTACTCCATGCCATAAAAAGTGTATTAATGACTACGCTTCGATTCTATTTGGATTTTTGTCAGGTCAGAAAAGAAATTATCTTGTGATGTACAAAATCAATAAATCCTCTCCACAATCTTGGGCTCCACCCAGGCTCCATTTTGTCGTCCCAATTTGGATTTTCTGACTCCAGGGATAATACAATCTAAAATCCAGCTTTCAAAAGCCTCTGCAAGTATATAGCTAACATCACAAATATTACTTACCATGTGTTCCTTGTCGTGGAATATAACCGATACAAACTATACTAATAGGTGGTGAGGAGCAAATACATTATACTGAAATAAAGATACTTAATTGAATAAGTAATATTTGAATTCTTTATTCTTGCAAGAAGGAACAACGCTGCAGTGTCGAGCAGTCTGCAGCGAAGCCCAAAGTACGGAGGTTCTTCTTCTACTCTTATAGTTTTCCTGACCACATTCCTGAGTCAAGACAGTAGGGATCAAAGTGATCGAAGTGATTGAAAGAAAACATGATTGAAGCCTGAACTCCATTTGGTCAGAGTTCATGTTTGTGAATAATGTGAGGTAATGAGGTTAAAGCCATAAAACAGAGGAGATGAGTTTAGTGTAGCAGCCCCCCCCCCCCCTGGGGATGGGCAGTATGTCCTTCACTAGATAAACATGTGACCCCCATACAGTTGCTGTCCTGGTTACTTTAAAGGACATACAAATAATTTGAAGCTTAATACAAACAGTTGAAGTCACTACAGTATGATGAAATTTTCCATTACATTCTACGGTCTACAATCTCTAACCACACTGACCTGACCCAGCAGCTCGGGCAGCCCCAGCACTTGTCCCATGAACACTCCCAAGCAGATCAGGATGGAGTTGAACTGGCCAATGGAACCCCGGATATGTCTTGGCGTAATTTCTCCCAGGTACATGGGGAGGGCGCAGAGAGCTATACCTGTCAAGAAAACGACATCCTAAAAATTGTGCTACGAAAAGAAGAAAAAAGGCTCATGTTTTAATTTCTTTCTACATATATATATATTGTATAAAACATTTTGCACTATTTGTACATTTTTGTAAATGTTTGCATGTTATACTGTCTCTTACTGTGTATTGCAACTGTTGCACAACAATTTCCCTAGGGATAAATACAGTTCTATCTTATCTTATCTTATCTCTTATCTTATACATAACCGGCCTAAACACTCCAAACTATAGAGGGAACATCATCTTTTAAATGATACTCCCCTCACCGCTGAGTGGAAAAACTAAATATATGGCTGCTATGTCTAGGTGGAGGCTTGATACCTGGAGGAAAAAATCCCTCCATGTTTCTTTAATCTTGATAATGTATGTCTGACTTGTTTCTGAATATGTTCTGTTTTTCAACAGAAATGCACAAACACAGGTAAAGCACTGACGGTATTCAACGTCCCAACAACATTTGAGAATTGCTGAACTTTCTTGAATTGTGCAACAATGTTTTGGCTACTCACAAAGATGGTCTGTGCATTAGAAATGGTCAGCTTTAGTAGAACATTTAATCCTTAGACAGCGTTTTGCACAAATCAATTTCCATGGTTATAAGAAATTGTGCTCTGCAGTTAATAAGTGTTTTTCTTCAGCTAACGCACATCGTTGCTGAGCTGGATATTGTGCCTGAAACCTTTAATATGAAGACCACAAACTTACTTGTGGATAAGGTAGCACTAGTTTTCAGATGAGATGACATAAGATAAGATGTACTTTTCTTTCTTAGGCAAAAGTGATGTACACAGGTGCATTCAATTTAAAACAATACCCAAAGGCTCAGTAATGAATTAAATACCAAGACAATACAAACAATACAAGAAGAAGATGTATAACATATTGCACATGCCTTGTTCTCCTAAAAAAAGAGGTGTATCAGGAGTTAAGGGCTTATCAGACTTAAAGTATATAAATCCCTCACACTCACACATGACCTACAATCACAGGAATGAATGAGCGCTGATGTTCAGCTCTTCCTCAATGATCTCCAGAGGGAAAGATAGACCTGTAATCAAAGTCTTACTGGCAGCTCACTGTTCTGGTATGCCTGCCCCCCCGGTCCGTAGAAAAATTGTGTTGCATGAAACCGGTCGGTGGTGCAAAAAGCTTGGGGACCGCTGTAGACTAATAATAGCTTGAATTAAGTTATATGAGAAAGATGGTTAACCAACTTTACACCTATGTTTTGGGAACTTTAATATTCACCAATATTTTTCAATGTTAAGCACCCACACACTTTAAGGTTTTTTCACGGGTAAGTTTTCTTTGTTCAGCTTTGGATACCTAGAAAGGCCCTCGTCAGTGCAGACCTCCGCCAAGACCGCGCATTACCTCGCAATGTTCATGACTTTGTTAATTTAATTTATTCATTGTTAATTTATTTTTCTCTCTCTACCATGCAGTGATTTGTTCCCCAGTGGCTTGTTTAGACACTGCCTGCTGAGTGGCGGCTAACTGAACATACAGTACTTCTCAAGCCTAATAATTTAAACACTTACCAGAGTCCACCCCTATTATGAGCCGGCCAATGATGAGCATCTCAAAAGATTTGGCACTTTCACCCAGGGTCAGCAGCAGAGCAGCTATTAGAGCGAAGCTGTTATTCAGCAGCAAGGTTCCCTTTCTAAAGTCAAGAAGAGAATATGCTTGTAAAAAGAGAAAAAACATCACATGAAGGCACAGGTTAAAATGATCCAACACAAAGGTTATACAAATCCCAATCTCTGTACAAAGATCATTTATTCACTTCGGTTTAATTTGTCAAATTGAGTACAATGATTAATTTCAATATATTCAAATTGTCATGATCCTGGCTTTTAGTTTTTCTGTTTCCTGTTTTACTTTGTAAAGAACACTCACCCGCCTATTTCCACCTAAACCTTTCACCTTTCCTTTTACTATTTATTATTGTGCAATACATCATGTGCAATACGCATGTGCAATACATCCTTTTTACTATGTATCATTGTTATTACTGGCTGCTAGTTGTATTACTCTCACATGTTCACTTACTTTATTATGCTGCTACTTATTGTACTAAGGTTGTGTTCTTATTCTTACTTATACTTATTTTATATTTGCCCTTTTATCTGCACTGTCGCTCTGCTGTTGTAGCACTGTAAATGTCCCTGCTGTGGGACGAATAAAGGATTTCTGATTCTGAAACAATTGTTGTTATTGCTATTCGTGAAAACCAAACAAAGTGTTTTGGCCAGGTGACAACGTCCGGGTCTGAAAAATGCGGTGGTGACTTAAACTTGCATTGTCTCTAATATCCAATAGGGGGCGACTCCCCTGGTTGCAAAGATAAGTCTAATGGTATAGAAGTCTATGAGAAAATGACCTTATCATTTCTTTTCACTTAAATGAAGTAAAGGATTTGATCTCATTTGAAGCTGTAGATGAAATGAAGTTGACAGTGTTAATCAGGTAAATGTGTGTAAATGTTTGGAGGCCGCTAGATCTGCTTAGCTGTGATGTAGACTAAACTTAAAAGCTTGACGTGAATTCAGTTTTGTGGTAAAGATGACTTCATTACTAAGTTTGGGAACATTAATAAAACACAAGTGCAATGTTAAGCACCCACACTTCACACAAGGTTTCTATCACCGGCATATCTTGGTGGTGCTCCATTTAGCGCTTTTTATTTATCATTACTTTATTGTAAATGCAGTAGGCCTACTTTTGTCCATGCCAGGATCCTGTAGGATGGTGATTCCATTTTCCCAAACAGACAGTTAGTAGGCAGGTTCTTTATGCCTACACGTGCCAGAGCAGCTGATGTGCCCCAGCTGAAAGTGAGTGAGCTTCATGCTATCAGAAAGCCTCGGTTGAAGCCAAAGTTAGCTGGCTAATACTTACTTATTATACGATTCAAGTCCCAGGGTGATACAATTATAGGAGAAATCCTTCTGTATCACATGAACAAGATTTGATTAGAAGTGCAAGTGTGTCAACTCACATTCCCAGTGCTTTGATGATTATGGAGACGGACAGCGCTCCAAGAAGGCCTCCGATAGCAAATATGGACACAGTGATGGACCAGAGGAGGGTGGCTGTCTCTGCTCCAAGAGGGTCCCCATATCTCTCAACCCATGTCTTATTGTAGAAAGCTTTAATGTACTGTAACACAAGAGAGACATGGGAGGAAGACATGCTTCAAATGCATTGTTCATTTGAAACGTAAATGATTATACCATCCCCATTTTTCAGGCAAAACGCACAATTCAAAAGTAACCAAAAAGTACAATAATTTAATTATTACATATATATTGTAAATATAATTATTCCATTTTATATTATGCACTTTATTTATAATATTATTACATTGTAATATATATATATATATATATATATATATAAAATAGAATACATAAAAATGTTTACAATAAATATTACCAACACAAAAAAATAAAACTTTTAATTTTTTCAGTGCGGCCCGGTACTAAATGATCCACGGCCAGGTACTGGTCCGCGGCCCAGTGGTTGGGGACCCCTGCTGTATACTATGACAACTCAAAATATAAGACTTGAACCTGCCATTAAGCAATACAGAATGTGTATGTATTAAGGATTTCATACCAAAGTGTGTGTGTATACACTGTGAGCACAAGGCAAATGTATATTCACTTGTGGAAGTTGGCTTCATGATCCAAACTAATCATTCATAATCTAAATAATTTGATGAGAAATTTTAATAAGTAGAAGGGCACTCGGAGGGCACAGACCTCCGCCGAAGCTGTTTCCAAAAGTGAAAAATAAAGCGTCTATCCGCTCCAAAGTTTAAGAGGGTCTTTCTCGGTCCATGCTACACACTTCCAACAAGTTCAATGAAAATCGGGTCAGTAGTTAATCCATCTGAATCAAACCAAAAACATAACGTCTTTGGCGGCGGTTGCATTTAACAGCAGATTGATAATGATTTAAATAAATCATTATCAAGTCTTGTCACAGACGTATATACTATACTTAATTGCATGCACTCACTTCTAAATGTGATCTTTTAACCCCGGAGAGAAAACTGAGGGACTGGAGTAAATGAATAGATTGAAGTAACGCTACAATGAGTGAATGAATACGGGATCTCAAAGCACTGTAGTTCTGAATGAAGTGTCCTTTTCATGGATGAACCTGTCAGCACAAAAGCATACAAAACAAAATAGCATTGCATCTTTTTTTTTTTTATCCTGCGTTTCCCATTTGAAACCCATGCTATGTTGTGTTTGCTGGCAGCTCATGGTTATGAAACAAAAATAGGTGGCAATGGTAACAGTCATTTCCATAGTCTGCTGAAGACTTTCCTTTTTGATAAAGCTTATAGATAGGGCTGGCACAAGCTTGCCTTGGACCAGCTCCTAGTTATGCTGCTATAGGCTTCGACTCGGGGGACTTACGCCTCTCTGTCCTTTCCCTATCTCTCTCTCCTTCTTTCCCTCTCTATATATATATCTATATATATGCATTCATGTGCCTTATCATCCAGCATCATCCCCAGAGTGTCTGTGTCTCTCATCTGGCAGGCTGCCGCCATTAAAGGTTACGTCTGGATCGTGAATCGTGGCTGCGCCTGTTGCTCTGGTCCTGTCTGATGCTCATGCTAATACATTTTTTTTTTTTTTTTGGAGACACCGGGAAGCTTTTTTTTTACATCCTACTGGATCCATCTTTTTAATATACGATCACATCATCATTTCTGTCACATAGATTGTCTATGTTGTATTTTTTGTACCATGTTGTTTATTCTGTACACACAACATCTATTGCACGTCTGTCCGTGCTGGGAGAGGGATCCTCCTCAGTCTCTCCCTGAGGTTTTTTCTATGTTTCCCCCTTTAATTGTGGAGTTTCTTTTAGGGAGTTTTTCCTTGTGCAGTGCGAGGGTCTAAGGACAGAGGGTGACGTATCCTGTACAGTCTGTAAAGCCCACCCCTTTATGCTGCTTCCTGTTTTTGTGCGTTTGAGTTGAAGCCTTGGTGCAATTTGTGATATTGGGCTATACAAATAAATTTGATTTGATTTGCTATGGCTCAGGGAGAACAGCTGTGAGTGCCAAGCTTTTTCAGCATTAGATTGAAAAGTTACTTTTGACGTGCCTCCTTCTTTTATTGAGATGAATGAGAAGGAGCTGCACTCCAGATCTTTGAATCACCCTTCTACCCAAGTTCAGGAAGCCAACTCACATGACACAGATTAATTATTACAAAGGGTCTGACTTTGTCACTACCTGCAAATGTAATGAGTTCAGCAACATTTCTAATTCTAAATCCCTCTATTACAGCATTTACTGTGTCATAAGTGAAAAATGTGTTAAAGAATTACTACACAGAAAACTAAGGGA
>CALSCE010010661.1:9869896-9893306 GCA_943593645.1 Bovichtus variegatus
ATAAGTGAAAAATGTGTTAAAGAATTACTACACAGAAAACTAAGGGAAGAGGTGCATTGTATTTCAGTGTTGTCCAGCAGAGAGCAGCATAGGCCTGATAATGCTAAATGCAAAGCACTGTCATTAGTTTTTTATTAAGGAGAATTACAGCTTTTTCTTTTTTGAGATGGAAACGTATTGTTCATGCTAATAAAACATTTTTTTTAAATCAACGGTCCAATTACACTTCGGACTGGGCCTTGTGGGGACATTGTCATCGCTGACATGAGCTGCCCTCTGCTGGACAATACTGAAATACAAAGCAACTCTTCACTTAGTTTTCTGTGTTGTGAATAATCGTGCTTTTAACATGCGTTTTTCATTTAATTAAATGCATACATAAGAACATTTGTTTTTTGTTTGATGATTGTTTTCATTTAGGCATTTTAAGTCTTCCATCATTTTGGAACAGTGTCTTCGTCATTTCAAGTGCGTTTTATGCTGCTTCCTGTTTTTGTGCGTTCGAGTTGAAGCCTTTGTGTAGTGAGAGTTTGTCCTGGTGCAAATATATTTGAAGGCTACTCAGATTCAGTGAAAATTTTGGTCACACGTTAGATTAAATTACTTTGAATATGATATATTGCTTCTTAAAATTGTCTTTCCTTTGTTCCCTCTCCACTTCTGTCAGTGGAGTTTCGAATGAGGAGCATGTGAAAAGCGAGTGTTCGCTGTGGGAAGCCATAAAAGATGCTTCAACTCTAAAATGAGAGTAAGTGTACCACCTAATCACATGTTTGATGTTTGAGATCTTAAGAGCTTACAAGTTAATTAGAATTTAATGGCCATGCAATGGCCAAGCATACGGCACTGGCAAACTTCATATAATTGAAGGAGAAATGTACCGAGACATTCTTGATGAAAATCTGCTGCCATCTACCAGGATGATGAAGATAAAACGAGGGTGGACATTTCAGCAAGACAATGATCCCAAACACACAGCCAAGGAAACTCTCAGCTGGTTTCAGAGAAAGGAAATGAAGCTGCTAGAATGGCCCAGGCAATCACCCGACCTGAATCCAATAGAAAATCTATGGAAAGAAGTAAAGATCAGAGTTCATAGAAGAGGCCCACGGGACCTTCAAGATTTGAAGACTGTTTGTGAGGAAGAATGGGCCAAAATTCCACCTGAGCAACGCATGTGACTAGTTTCTCCATACAGGAGGCGCCTTGAAGCGTCATTACCAACAAAGGCTTTTGTAGGAAGTAATAAATAAATGTCAGTAAGCGTGTTCAATACTTTTCCCCTGTGTCATTCCATTTTATTACACATAACTTCATTTCTGAACTTATTTGTTTTGGTTTCTTTGCATGGGTTGTTGCCGACGTCTGGTGAAAACGTCATATCAATAGCACCTTTTAGAAATATATTTACTGAGGAAAATGGTGACCCGTTCAAGACTTATTTTACCCGCTGTAAGTGAGAGACATCTGAAGAGAATAATTCAACACAACACTCTGACCTGGCTGAACTATGTTGAGACCAACTGCAGTACTCTTCCTTTGGGACCTCTCTAAGCTCTTTTTTTTTTTTTTTTTTTTTGCTGATTCCCAAATGGTAAATTAGAAAATAAATTGACCTAAGGGCATTGTTTGTTTTTTTTAAACTATACCTTTTTGTTCCCGCTCCATGTCCCTTCCAAGGCTCCATATACCTTTGTCAAAAGCAGCTGCACAACATTTTAAGATTGGCTCGCTGTTGGAGGCACACCTGCTATGCATGGGAGAAACAGAATATTGCTTTTTTTGCCAAGTGTGGGATTGATTGTGATTTCAGTGGATTGTTATTAAAGGGGTCTATTAAGCTTTCTCTGCAAATTGAGTATGTTTCTGTGTATTGTTCCTGGATGTTATGCTATTCTTTTTATAATAAAAGAACCTGTATTTTTCTATCATTCGTTTACAGCGGAGAACAGGGTGAGAGCATACAATAGGTTCTTTACATGTTGGCGTAGTAACAAACAGTGAAGAGAGGAAGCTGCCAGTTGATTTATTTTGTTATCATTTTAGAAAGACAGCAGGAGCAATGGTGGAGAGGAGCCAAGGCTATCTTAATTATCAGCTGGTGCTCCTGGTGAGCAGAGGCTATAAAGAGAATTAAGTCTCAGCAACAGCTCAACATGAACTGGAGAATTAGCTGCATTGGCAGAAGCAGATTATCTGGGACATTCAATACTGAATTAGCATGCATATCAACTTGGTAAAAAATGGAAGAGGTCAAGGACCAGAGCCCCATTTCTTAAAAGTAAAGAGCATTTTTCTAAGAGCGTTAAAAACTATTGTCATTTCTACTTGAGTTTTCCCAAAGCAGTACTTAAGAGCGCACATGCCGCGGTGGTGCTGAAGATGATGCAGGATACACTTTAAAGTAACTTTACTCTGTGTATACCCTGCTCGATTTCATACATCACAAAAATGCTTTAATGTGCAGTAAAACAATCTACAACTTTCAATTTGCTGCCCTTTACAATCCATGTAACTGGGTCGAAGTCAGTTTAAGAAAATAAACTTTGATTGATTTGCTGCTCGAGCCAGACGCAACAGTGGAGGGTTTCTATACATTTTAGGAATAGGCACGCCATCCGTTGTGAATGTCCTTTGTGTAACAGACCTGATGTATGGCAAACAACATAAATAACATTTAAAAAAAGGGAAGCTAAAGAACCTGAAAAAATACCATAATTTCAGCCAGAAGAGATGAATTTATCAGGCGAGAAGAGGAGGGGGAGGTGAATACAACAGAAACTCGCAGATCTATTGTTGAATCAATTTGAGTGCGTGGTTCTGTTTTTCTTATTTTCTCATTTAAATTGGCACATTTGACTGTGTATTGATCATTGAAAATGACCCATAATTTAACATTAAAATGAACTCTTAATTAAAATCTACGATCATTTCTAAGAGTGTATGCAGTTACGATGCTTTTGTTAAAACACCTCTTCACCTTAAGAAGATTTGAAACATGGACTTTAACTTCATCGTAGCTTTAAGATGTTTTGGTTTTTGTTTTGTTTTTTTTTCAAAAGGAGGCCCGGGTTTTGAGGGATCTGGCCAATGTAAGAGAAGAGAAAGAAGTGAAGTTAGCAGGGCGACGGTGCAGTGTCAGAGTCGGCCCTTTAGGTGCAAATGCAACCAGCCTGTTTCGGTATCTAATAAAGCCCAAGCCTCCTGTGAAAAGTTTATTGTCAAGAATATGCAGAGCTAAGATCTTTACTGAAAGCCCATCAGACTCACAGTTAGTTATTAATGCTTTAGCTTTGGGAAGATTTAACTGCCTGTAGGTTGTCACTCCAACATTGAGGTGATATCTGGGAGGTCACTTTAGTGAGGGCACGAGAGACTTGGTTTGTCAGTATAAGCACAGAGGTGCTAGTGATGCATTGGCTGCTTTGTGATTCTGACCAGGGGCATATTTTCTAACATTCACATGTGTTGGAGCAGATAATAGATAATTGACATCACAATAATCAGAAAATGTCATCTGTAAATAGTGTGAAACACAGCATTACTGAAGTAAACCTGGAGATCACACAATCACCAAATAGACTGATGGCTCCGAGCTGCCCGGTCGCCTCTCTCTCTCTCTCTCTCTCTCTCTCTCTCTCTCTCTCTCTCTTTCTCTCTCTCTCTCTCCCCCCCCCTTTCATCTTCCCATTGCGCACTGAATTCACCAATCAGAGCTATCCTTGTGATGTGCGCTTCACTCAAAATGTAAATACGTCACCTAATTAAAGAGGATCCCTGCTGTTCCCAGACCAAATTGAATAGAGATTATAGTGGCTACAAAGCTTTACATTTCCAAAGAAAAAAAATAGGATAAATCAAGACTTTCTCATCATTTTTTAAATGTTTGCAGAAAACCTACCCCGGAACACATCACATTATAATATATATGGAACCTTCACTCGTTTGTATATTATTTCTATGTAAATAGCATTACTGCTTGTGTTTGTACTCAAAACCACTAAATCAATCAGAACTTCAAACTGAAGCAGTGACGTTTATAACCCTTTACCCTCTACTTCAGTCTTTTCCAGTGACAGCTGAAATCTGTTTTCTGCATTTCGCACAACATTTCCTGTACTTGTATTTGCAACTGCACAGCTGAGGGTTATAATTTTTTAATACTATTTAAATTGACCTGTGGGGCATCCAATTACCTCTAAACAAACACAAGCCCAAATGAAAAGTATGACCTCGGAAAATGCTGTTTCTCCTTCCAAAGTGGCACTGCTCCACTGGACCGGTATATCAAAGCTGTTGAAAATTGCAATTTGGGTTTTACAGACTGTGAAAATGTCTTGTGTAGTCCAGGCAGTGCTAAATACACATAATTGTCTTCCCACCTGATGCCTTTTTTTCTTTATGTGATAGGAGGCCCTGTACTAACAATGGTTAGTGGACACCCCGGTAAACACTCGTGAACTACATTCCATCCTGAGATTTAAAGATTCAAAATGAACCAAACCCCAAAAGTGAATATGATGCAACTTTTCAGTTTGAAACAACAAAATGTTACAATTACGGAGCTTCATCCGATTATAGAATATGAACTCTGTAAGTGATGGGTGGGTCATTTCATCTAAACCCTCTGGCTACATACATATATATATATATATATATATATATTATTTTTATTTTTTTTTTTATTTATTTTTTTTTTATGAAACTGAAGTATTTGGTTTCACAATAGGCCCACTGGTTGCTGTTAAATGTGTGTTTAAAAAAAACTGTGAAAAACTTTGAAACTATTGCCCGGCAGGACAATTCCCCACATACGTTTAAATTAATGTTTATTGATTTTTCTAGTAGTGATAACAAAGGGAGAGAAGCCATGTTGCTTCCAGGCAAGCAGACAACAACATGCAACAGTTTGACTCACCAAAGACGGAGCGTTGACAACAGAGAGGTTGTAGCCGTAAATGAAAGACGACCCCAGGGCACCGAAGAAGGCTGCGCTCAACAGACAGGTTGTGACTGGCTGCTAAAGACGGAGCACACAAAACACACAGGTTCATACTAAGCATACACACGTGAACATGTTAGAGGCTTTGTCAGTCACATTGTTGTTGATCTACGTCAAGGTCGGACCAAAGCCGAGGGAATTCAGCAGAGGACATTTTGTATAGGCCAAGGTATCCAGTCCAGGAAACGGGGATATTCCCTTGAGTGTGTCACTGCTTAAACATCATGCATGCAATGTTCAAAATAAGGTGAGCAAACAAAGACCACTTGATGCAAATGTAGTTGTTACACAAGGCCTTGTAGTGGAGTAAGAACGGAACTATAAATGTACAGTAAGCTCGAGCCTGTTATCAAAAATTAATGAGAGTGAAAGACATAGGCCTATTATTAGATTTAAATGATGCTGTGACTGCAGGTACAAAAAAAGTGTATGGGCCCACAAGCCATTAATTAAAACCCATAATACAAAAGAGCCAGACAGGACAAAAACCATGAGGGAGATTTTGCTTGAAATTCAAGCCATATCCTTCGGAAGAGAGACCGTGCTGAGCTTTCATGGAACTGTGCCAATTAGGTTATAAGATATCCTGTGTGGAAAATTGACATTTAGGCCAGAAGATGGTGCAGATTATTAATGTAATGGGTTTACACTGTACGTTGGGAAGCATGAATGCGTTGTGATTTTTCAAGGTTATTTTTCCAATAAATGTTCATGTGTCCTATCTACAGGTTGAAAGTCTCATATGACAAACTAAATGTTAAGAGGTGACCAGAAACACTGAGAAACATCCTCTGGGGACTATGAATATCCATGGCGATATGATGATTATGTCGTTGAATCTTGCTAAGGACCAAAGACAGAATGTTTACTGAGATTCAAGGGAGAAGTAGGGTCATTTTCTCATTGTCTTCCATACATTCTTCTTGCAAACAGTGGGGACGCCCCCTTATGGCTATTAGAGAGAATGCAGGTTTAAGGTCCTTCCACATGCACTCTTCAGACCTGGAGGTTGCCCGTTGGTGTTGGACAGATTGTCCACTTAACGCCTGCTACTAGCAGCAAGACAAAACTAGCAAAGAATTTGCTAATATCAAATATGTGCAATGCTGTGCAATTAAAGGCTTACTTCAACCAGATTATATAATAATAATTGATTATTTTATGATTTTTTAATTATGGTGCATTTATGGGTGGATCTAAGAGTCTTTTTAGTATCAAATGTTTCTGTAATCCCATGTTCATGGATTACTAGATGTTCCAGTTTTATCGACAGCCTCCTACTACTTGCAATTGTCTGCGGATGGCAATGTCGGCCCATCACTTTGCAAGGTTGCAAGGTTAAGGATTAGAGCGCATAATGATGAGCACAAGATGTTATCTGCTAAAATGTAGTGAAGCAAAATGAAAGAAGGTGCAGCTCATTTAAAGTGTCTCCCTGTCCAAATTTATGATGGGATGATATTGCAGCTATCAGCATTACGTAATTAAATTTAATGTGTTAAAGAACTAAATTAGGCACTTACGGCTATTTGAGCAGGCTCTGTACGGGGTTAGCATATGGCCTATGCTCTGTGTAGCCTGTAAAATATGATTTGATCTGTTCATTTACTTCCTAAAAAGTCAAGGGAACCATCTGAGTGAAAGGAGTTTTAGCAGGTAATGGCCACAAGGCCAAACAGAACAAAAGCAGGAGCTGAATGTGAAGGTGGAAAACCTGTAACTAACTAAAACATGGTGACTGTAAGTTATTTTAGCAGCGTGTCTGTATTTATTTCTAACAGTGAGCAAACTTGGAAGCAACCAACTAACATTTAGAGAGTAGTTCTATGTAGGAGGTGCATTAAAGGAATGTTGTTTCTGCCCATATATCTTTATTACACTATATAAGGCAGTAACTCAGTGCTAATAGTATGCTTGCAATATGCACTTGTGATGTGTCCCAGTAGAGCTCTGCCCCGGTAGAGTCCTCCTTTTCTATTTGCATATAAAACAGAATCTCCGTAACCGTTTTTTTTTTTTTGCATAATCATCACATTTAATCCGAAAAGAGTTGTCTTGAAGCCTGATCTCACAGAAAAACAGCACGATCGTGTGCGTCCAGACGTTGGAGCATCGCCAAGACTCTGAAGTCGTTAGGCTGTTTAAAAGACGCCAGTGTCAAAGGTGAAAGCCGTACAGTAATTTGCTATGTCGGGCATGTAAATGTAGTAGGCGTTGGGTTAGTATTTGCCAGTCCATCAACAGCAACGTCACAATGCTGACTTTGAAGCATCACTCTTTTTTATTAACATTTTCTCATGTTTAAATGTTCATTTTTGTTCCAGTTCCAACCATTTGGATTTTGCGAGCAATATTTTTCTTAATTGTCCTTGTAAGACTTGTTGTATTTAATACATGTTAAAACACCCTATGGAGGGCCAATGATTGCACGTCTAAGTGTGTCTGCGTGTGGCCGATGAGATACAGTATGGAGATACAGCCAGACTGCAGACAATAATGATGGACATCATTATATAAGCTAAACTGAAGAAAAAAAGGAAATAGGAAAAACATAAAATAGATAAATTATTAAACATCTGCCAGAATGAATAAAATAACAAAAATAAAAAGAGCCAGCAAAAGATAAAAGGAAGAGTACAAAAAAATCATGTTTAATTTATTTCAATTTGGAAAGAAAGGGAAACAATCTTTTTGTGATCAATTAACCAGTAAATTATTGAACTCACTGTATTATTCATTCATGTATCCAATTATATTCTTCACTCATCAGATATCTTATGGAGACAAAATATGTCCCTCTCATACCTCGTATTTCTTACATGACAGCAGTTTATTCATCACACTCCTACTAAGGAAGTAGGCCGGTATGAATACAGGTACTGTATATGCAGTGTTGGGGATGCTACTTTGCATAGCTTTACAAGTTACTAATTACTTCACACTGGAAGACTTTGAACTACAGTAAAAGCAAGTGAATAATCTGGTTTGGTTTACTAAAGACACTTACAAAAAGTAGGCGAAACTGCGTGTTGTTTGTTCTGTACACACGTCACCTATTGCACGTCTGTCCGTCCTGGGAGAGGGATCCTCCTCAGTCTCTCCCTGAGGTTTCTTCCATATTTCCCCCACTAATTGTGGGGTTTCTTTTAGGGAGTTTTTCCTTGTGCGATGTGAGGGTCTAAGGACAGAGGGTGACGTATCCTGTACAGGCTGTAAAGGTGTAATTTGTGATATTGGGCTATATAAATAAACTTGATTTGATTTGATTTTGCTTTGTAAAAAACAAAGTTACAGTAGAGAAGTAATGGTTGAAAAAATGAATGAATTGTTTGTAGTTTCATTTAACGACTTGAGTCACTATGCATATATGAATGTAGTTGAACCACCAACAATCTACTTCAAAATGTTGTCAAACTACTAGTTCAATTGCATGTAGTTCATTACTCCACAACACCGGGTATATGAATGTACACCTGTTTGATGCTTTTCAGAAGTAAATTGAAGTCTTAATGATGCTCCTCGGGTAGAGATAAGATGAAATACCAATGATAGTAAAAAGCCGGTGTACCACCCACACAACAATAACAACATTTGTGTTGTTGCTGCGTCGGCTCAATAAAACGTGGGCAGTAACCGAACAGATATAGCTGTATGAATACAACTCCACAGCTCAAACCTGCGGTCCAGGATCATACTTGGACCATACTTGGAAACCAACTGACTCTGCTATTTTTAAAAGGGGGGTCTATTGTTGAATAATAGCAGGCTTTCAACAAAACTGCCATTTCAGAGCTGGATCAAAGCTGTAGCTCTAATGTTTGTGTCGCGACCAGTATTGAGGGATGCAGTTCATCATTTATAACAAGTCATCATTAAAACACATTTATAGACCCTAATGAACAAGGCAATGAATGTGTTTTTGATGTGAGTTTCGCCTATGATTTCCTTTGTGCACAGTGTTAATAAATCTTATTGTATTCGGTATATTTAGTGTAGAAGCACAGTTCTGCCATGTGGACGCATGCAGATCATTCTACATAAGTGTCACGTTTTAAGATGAGTAGGGGGATGTGCAAAATATGTCTTATTTATTGATGGGTCATGATCGTGGACTTTTAATACTCTCTCTGTTGTTCTGTGTTTTAATTGTGTCGGCATATGCTTACTGTGCCGTACCACACACGGGGACATTAAAGTTTTCTAAAGTCTAAAAGGACTGAATCCTAACGTTTTGAAACGAGTCAAAGGTCACCACTATCAATGCAGGTTTTTTCTTATTACTTGAATGTAATATCGTGATTTCACCACAGATTCAGACAGCAGAGAGTGTTTCTATTTCAGCGGCAGGTCAAAGCCTCATAAAGGATTTTGGATAACAGCACAGAGGGTTCATATGTACATTACTAAGGTCATGTAGTCAAGTGCAGTCTGCTCACGAATACGTCTCGCTGCGCCATCATAATGGATTAATGTATAACATAGCAGGCAAATAACAATAACACGTCAAACAGCTGTATCCTGCCTATCCGGATAGGTCTGTCAATCCATCCAACCAATCAAATTTAAAGATGTCGTCATGCGGCGGCTGTAACGTCATAAAGATATGAGCGTGTCCACTGCAGTGAGGTAATGACACAAACCTGTTCAGAGTTCTTCCCAGAGTCGCTCATCTTGTGGTCCCCTGCCTGGTGATTCTTCTGTGGTTTGTTCATCTTAACGTTTCAGCAACCTTTAATGAGAAGGTCATAATCATGAACCAAGAACACCCAGTGGAAGACAAGACCTGTTTCACAACAAAGATGGGGAAGTGGAATTTCTTTATAGAAACTACTGAGTGAAACATCTGCCGAAAAGGAAATGACTCTATGCTGACACGCACATGCACTAGCACAAGAACGCACAGAATTATAGATCACAACTTAGTCACAAGTTTAGGATTTAGACTCATATACAAATCTTACCCGCAGGACTTTGGCTACAGTTTGAAGCATTAAATGTTTAGCCAGTTTTTCAACAACACAACAAACATATCTGGACACAGTGGAGACTTCCACTATGATTGCAATAAACAGCATTTTTAAGCCCGAGTCTGCCACCTAGTGATTATAAGAATAGTTACACTCAGAAATAGTGGACAGCAGACAACATAATATAAATGTAGGAATTGTATGGAATCTAAAGTCTCCAACTTAGTGTAGGGGAGACCCCTTCTTTCCTGACCTTGCATGTAAAATGTGATAGCTGGGTGGAAAAAAAGCATTTTACACGTAACTGGTAGGAGTCAGTGACCTGTAGTACTGCTGATTTCTGCTCCTGCCACAGAGTTAATAATATTTGATAGGATTCGGTCAGCTTCCAGAATGTTAATGTGGGACTCTGTGTCCCGAGGAGCAAGATTAAAAGCCACGGCTGTGGAGTGAATTCATAAGATGACTGAAGCGCTTCCCTCACAACAAATTTGTTTGATTAAACTCCTGCTTTGATTTGTGCCATTTATTACAATGTCAGTTCAAAATGGATATTTTCCATTATAGCCTTCAGACATCTTTTTGAAGGCTTAATAGCTGTAGAGACAAATCAGTCAGTTTCAGTACATTAAGAACACGTAAAAAAAAAAAAAAAATATATATATATATATATATATATATATATATATATTTCTTCTTTTTTTTTTTTTTTTTTTTATTTATTTTTTTTTTTTTTTTTTTTTCTTTAGAATTTGTCCTTACTATTGAGGCTCCACTACAACTCATTTCAGACAGCTGAAAATGAAAGTTCATCCTGGAATAGATTGCCACAAAAAACATCTGAGGTCAAAGTCAAATAACTACACAAAGAACTTTCTGTGTGGCATAAGATGCAGTTGAAAGCCCTAAACTGGGTAAACTGTACCACTACTACACACACTGGTTACAATAACATTCCTATACTGTAAATATTTGATGAGGTATGCACCATAAATCTGAGAACTTATGAATGAATGATTCCAAATTGAACCTACCGTACAGTGTGACTGTATAAACCACCAAAGTTTAAAGTTCAACATGTGCATTAAAAGAGTCGCTCTCTTGCTGTTTATTTAAAAATCTGAGGAAATCAGGTTTGGTTGGTTATCAGGTACTGTGGTTATTGACTTTCGTGTACTTCCCTCTAATCTCTGTGATCAGTCCCTGATCCTGATGTTACCTCAAGGAGTCCCTGAGCCAGCAAAGGGAATACAAAGTGGCCTGTTTACTTTGTCACTCAGGCTGAAACAGATTAACCTTTTTGAAACTAACTCAATTCTGCAATAAAAAAATGTTTTTCCAATGCTTTAAAGGTCAGTTTAAGGTTAGTCTCAACAAGTTATTGGTTGACTAGGGCTGAGAGAGATGGTTGAAAGTATTGTGACAATTTGAGCATATTTTCTGATATTGTTATAGATCATGATGTGGCGAATGTACACACAATCATGCATACAATATTAAAAAGTCAGTTCCACATATAATGCAATGTAATTCAGCAGAAAGTCAATGAATGATTGCCAGTTTTACAACATATCAAATATTACATAACAGGCAGCAGATTGTTGTGGGTATTAATTATGATGATTAATGTTTTACTGAAAGATATATTTACAGTTCGTTCACAGTCACACCCCACTACCTAACACAAAAAAAAAACATGGTTAAAAAAAAAGCAAGCTGTTTGAAACAATCTTACAACCAGTTACTTGCAAGAGCCTTTAATTACAAAACAAGTATCCTACGTGTAGAAGAAAATACAGTTTGTCTAAAGAAGAAGTTTTCAGCCAAATTCACTAAACTCCGACTCCGAATTGTTTTGGCACAATACCAACAGACCATGACATTGAGGATAACGGTAAAAAATAAATGTGCATTTTTTCCCAAGGCAGAGTGAGAAGTATCACTATGGGTATACTTACCAAGGCAGAGTGAGAAGTATCACTATGGGTATACTTACCAAGGCAGAGGCTGTGTATCCACTGTTTTCAGGGCAACTACTGACCTATCATTGCAAAGACATGAACGTCATAATGAGACCGACAAATGATTAACTTCGATGAGTCCCTCCATTTGTCTCTCCGAAGTTGCAGGTAAGAGAAACATTAACTAGATGTTTTTTTATTATTTGATAGCACTGATCTTCTAAGAAAAACAAGCCTCTGCTTTGACACAAGGTACCTGAGCTGCCCGCTGTCCATCTGTAATCACAATATATATATGTATATATTACACGTAAAAAGTTGAACTAGTAACTTACTTACTTACAGAGCACAGGCGTGGTTTTGATATAAAAATATATATATACTGTATATATGACAGTGATGAATGATTTTTTCTTTTTTAAAAAGGTACATTTATTTAAAGTGATCCACAGACTGAACAGATTTTTAAGAAAGATCCTGTGGTGTGAGAAAGAATACTCATCGCAAGCTGTGAAAGTCCCCAGAAAGTACTTTTTTCACACCATGATACATTGCCAAATGATATTAAAGCAACATCATGCAAGAATTGGTATTTTTGCGATTTGGCGACCCAACAGTTTCAGAGTGCAATTCCCTTATACGTTTTTTAAATTGCTACTTATTCCACAGTTGTGTCTAAACAGCGATCAAGTGCAACGAGCAGACCCTAACTGACCTAACTAGCTGAGGTCAGCTACAGTTAGCAGCAGTTAGCAGCAGTTAGCGGTTAGCGTTACTTTAGCAACAAGTAAAGCTTTCTGTCCATCAGGAAATTGTAAATCACTATAGTCGAGGTAGAGCAGCCAGGGGACATCAGAGGGAAAACCAGAAAACAAAATGTTTTCTTCATAAAATATGATTCAGTTTCACCAAAATCAGTGACATAGTTGAAGGTGTGTTGTAAAGCCTTCCTGTGGGAGAATGTACACACTAACCAAAGTTATAGTGCAAGAACAGGAGTTTGAGGCGCAGAGAGGGAAGTACAAATGGCACCACACTTCCTTTTACAAATCAGTGTAACACTGATTTTGAAGCTGTTATTTTAAGCTAAAATAGTGGCATAATAATGTTGCTTTAAAGAGTGACTTAACATCCCTTGAACTTTTTGTTTTTGCCGACCTCCAGTGGCTTAACCTCTCCACCCTCCTGCACAGATGTACATCTGTACTCAGGGATCCCATGACATCACTGTTGGGTGTGTTTACAGGCACAACAAAGCACATTTCCCAAGCTCACCTGATTAGATACGAACCAGAAAAAACTGTTTAACACTGATTTTTAGAATGGTGTTAAGTTTCTCTTGAAACGAGAGTATAGCTAGGCAGACATGATGCATTTTTATTAATCATACGTTGTGTCAACTCACACTGCATGCTTTAATCAGCCAGAACCTGTGACTTCTATGCTCACATTAGTCTATGTTGTAATTTTATCTATGTTGTTTATTCTGTAGGTCTACACATGACATCTATTGCACGTCTGTCCGTCTTGGGAGAGGGATCCCTCCTCAGTTGCTCTCCCTGAGGTTTCTTCCAGTTTTTTGGAGAGTTTTTCCTTATCCGCTGCAAGGGTCTAATGACAGAAGGTGTCGTATGCTGTGCAGATTGTAAAGTCCGCTGAGGCATTTTTCTGATATTGGGCTGTATAATAAAATCTGACTGACTGACTGACTGACTGACTGATCGATAAACTGTATGGGTAACACAGTTGAATACTCAACGTAAGCATGAAACCCCCGTCTATTTTGTCCACTGACAGTTTTTTGAAACTAGACAATTGCATCCTCAGCAGTGTTGATAAAAGGAGAGGAAGACAGCATTACTTTGTTTGATTCTACTATGAATGGAAATTAAGAAGACAAATATGGGGCCGCAGGCTGGAAGATAAAGTCAATAATGGTCTGTCTGTTTGGAGGCAAAGTTCAGTTTCAAAGCACAGCAGTCTCAGTCAAGACCCAAAGCTACAACTTGTAAAAATACGACTCCAATAATACCAAAACAAGCAGGCTGTTTATAACGAATCCTATTACAGCAGCAATGTGGGTAATTCGGCAATGAAACTGCTCAAACAGAAGACAACATTTCGGAAATGCTATAAATCCAAGCGATCGTCCGAGAGCCCGATTCATTTAGTCAAGTATTAAAGATGTAGTGACCCGCCTCAAACTGCACATCAAATGACGACTGATCAGTGGCAGCGACCAGTTTGTGGAAAAAATCTGCTTTAATCTGTACAGTGTCTGCCTGGCTAATACTCAACAGCCATGCCAGCAGCTCTGCAAATGAGCTCCAGTGCAGCATCATTTTTCTTCTAACCAGATACCAAGGTATTTATTATATAGGACTTTTTTTATTTGAGCCCTAGTTTTTCTACTGATAGTCAAACTTTGATTTTTCATTTGGGATCTGGTGAAGAGCATACAATAAGTCTTCTCTGGGTTTAGTAAAAGCTTAATTTTAATCACAGCCTTTTGAATAGCCCAAAAATCTGTCTTCAAATTAGACAAACGTCAACAACGTTCCCTGATGAGTAGATAACTGTGTCATCAGCATAATAATGAATAGAGCTGTTGCTAACCAATGAGCCCAGGTTATTGATATACAGTATAATGTGAATAGGAGAAGACCTAGTAATTAGCCCTGAGGCACTCCTTTTGTAATTTCAAGGAAACCAGATTGATTTCCGTCCACAACTGTTGCTTGACTTCCGTTAGTAAGATAACTGTGAAACCAGTTACATACATTTCTGTCAAAACCAATTGAACTAAGTCTATCCAAAAAAAGAGTGCGAGCCACTGTGTCAAATGCTTTAGACAAATCAATAGGGGCTAATACAACATGGGACAACATTCCACTGGGACTGATGGGAGTTCAGATAGAAAGTGACACATTTGATTATTGATGATCTTTTCTAAGATTATGGCCTAACAATGCAGTTAGGAGATTGGTGCGGTAGTTATTTGGATTGCTGGTATTACCACATGTATGTAGAGGCAGGACTGTGCATGTGCTACTTTCCAGACTTTAGGAATATTCCTGGATACAAGAGGTACATAAAAAATATGTGTTAGAGGATGAGCTTTATTAGATGTAAGAGTAAGAGTTTTGAATTCAGAAGGTCTGCTCCAGTAGCCTGTTTTGGGTCATTTGAGGCCAAGGCACCAAATACCTCCTTAACAGAGAACTGCCGAAGGGAGAATCTTTCTCAGAGGAGGCTATTGCTATTACCACTGAGCTCATCCTCGACTGATGTAAAAGGACAGAATCTGGGTAGGGAGAAACCATCACCAGGATTTAGTGTCGTCATTTTTTTCTGGAATTTTGCTGGATTACTACTGCAATCAGACAGGTTTTCAATAAAATAACGTGGCTTTGCACTTTTAATTGCCCTGACACATTTGTTTCTCTAAATATCTGCCAATCCGTAGAGGACTTTGAGCCTCGTGCTTTTGCCCATGCTACATCCCTTAACCCTAACATCTTTGAGATTTCAGATGAAAACCAAGGATTTGCTCTATTTTTTACTTTGTATTTATTAAAGGGAGCATGCTCATTTGCTAAAGAGTAAAAAAATAAATAAATACATCTGGGACAGGTTCAGGGCTAATTCAGGGCCAGGAATATCACATCATCTTACAATATCACTGATACATAAATAAATAGTGAAGATAAGCCAGCTCAACAAAATGTTTAAAGTCTCTCTTTAGGTTGATATGTGGTGGAATCTTTTTTGCCTATAAATACAGCTGACTTTATTTTGATGAACTCCAATACCTACCCAGGTCCGCAACCTCAGAATCATCCTTCACCCCACACACTCGTTCCTACTCTATGTCAACCACATTACCAAAACTGCTTTTTTCCAGCTCAGGAACATTGACCCCCTCCGACCCTCCTTGTCCTTTATCACTGCCAAAACACTCATCCATGCATACATCACTTCCAGAATCGACTACTGCAGTAACATCCTCTATGGCTAACCAAACAAAATCTAACAAACAAAATCACAAATAAACTTCAATACCTCCAAAACTCCGCTGCCCGCCTGCTCACCTCCTCCCACCACCGAGACCACTTTACCCCGGTCCTCCACAACCTCCACTGGCTCCCGGGTTAAATCCAGGATTAATTTCAATATACTACTCATCACCTACAAAGCCTTAAACAACCTGGCCCCTCCTTACCTCTCCAAACTCCTCCCCCGCCACATCCCTACCCGTTGCCTCAGGTCCGTAGATGCAAAGACCACCAGGACCAAGCTCCGGATCTGGGGTGACAGCACCTTCTAAGTTGCTGCACCCTTCCTCCGGAATGCCCTCAACAACCACATCAGACTGTCAAACACCCAACCATCTTTCAAACAAGCCCTTAGAACCCACCTCTTCAAGATTGCTTTCTCCTGCAGGTTGACTTTTATTAGGTAGTCACAGAAAAATACAATGTGTTCGTCAGTAACCGCATTTGCTGTCAGTAAACAGAATGACGGCAAACAAACCAGGAATAGTATTTTCCAAAAATAAAATGCCAAACAATGTTTAGTGACACTGATTCCTGTTTTTCTCTGTGCAAGTAAACACTGGAGTCAAAAATTTGAACAATAGTGGGATCAAGAGTCATTATCTATAAGTAATAGTAAAGAATTCCTGGTACTTACCTTGAATATTGTTTAGACCCATCGTGGCACTGAGTTTCTCCCACCATAAGAGGAAACATATAGGAACAGAGAAGAGTGCCCTTCCAGAGTATCGATCCTCCCTTTTCCTGCAGCATTCCTTGCAGCACCCCACCCGGCCCCCCCGGCCCCCCGGCCCCATGCCCCAAGCCCAATCAACACAATTGGTCAAAGTCCAGAAAGATGTCCCCAGAGCAGACGGTATCTAGATCATAGCAACAGCAGAATATAGCTCAACTCTACAAGATAATTTCCTTGTAAATGAGAAACACCATTCTAGAAAAGAGGAAGAAAAAGTTCTTCCTACTGGTGGAGCCATAGCAGACACACTACGGAACGTCACGTAAAAGCAGCACAAGAGCTTGGTCTCTAATCCCAGAAAGAAAGAAAAAAACTCTCCTCAGGCAGTTTTTTCCCCAGATGAATGGCTGCTTTATTCTTTCTTGGCTTCGCATTAATTATATTGTAGAAACTACTGTCTGGGAGCCATCCATATTACAAACATGTGAGTGAGCCACATTTCCGCCATGTGGAAACTGCATGAAAGACCACCTCCAGTGTCAGAAACATGGTTTAGGTCAGGAACTGCCATGGGAAAAGATATGACCAAGTAATGAAAACAACTCAGGCTTCTAAACTGAAGACCCCCTTTGGGACATCCTTTCTCAGCCCTGGAGTCTAGGGAACAGTAGGTATTAGGTTTCCCAGGGTGTGGATAGACCTGACAGGGAGGGAAAGAATCCATGGGCAGAGTGCGCTAAACCTTTGAAAGTAGCTGAGATGACCAAAACATGTTGCTTCTATTGATGTTTCAATTCCACCCATACATTTTGAATGTTCATGCGTGCTATATTTTTAAACAGCACATTTCCAAAAATATTGATCTATTCATGTCGACAAAAGTGTAAAATTCTAGACATTATTATAGCTACTGTATCCTATGCCTCTTTGTTCTCTTGTGCACAGCTACAGACTACTGAATATGTATTATTACTACAGTATATTGTCCAGCACTGCATATGCTTAGTCTACCGTCATATAATACAAAAATGTCCACTCTGTATGTTGAGTACTACTGCCCATGTGTCACGTAGGCAATTAAAGTCCCTCTAGTGTAGATTCCGACAAAGTTCTTTCCATAGTTCATGTCCTACTTTTGCTTTATCTCAGAGATCTCTTTTTTTTCTGCCGTGGTGCATGGTCCTTAAAACTGATGAGAGCAGCTGTGTTAAAGATTGACTTTCCCCGCTGTGTGTGGCTTAGTGTGACCTACAGAAAACCATTTGTACTCCTGCGACTCAGCACACACCACTTACTCAGAAGTGGGGGAAAAAAATTAAAAGATCACAAATATGTACTTGATAGCAGGATCATTGCTTCTGTAAAACATTTTCTAATGAAATCAATTAGAGAAAGAAAACTCACCAACCACTCTCAAGACTTTGGCCGTCGAAAATCAGGCTTATTCTTGCGGATCCCACAACCAAAGTAACTGCAGGCACATACATTTTTTTTAAAAAAGCACCATTATGCAGTCCATTTACCATTGTCACATGAGAACTAGCTGGCTAACTTCAATTATTGGGGCTGGACATGAACCAAAAGGGGTTGGAGGGACAGTGTAGCGTGCTGCTGAAGGAGGCAGCCTCTTTTGTCCAAAGTGTAAATGTATACTTTGGATAAATCCTCAAAGTTTGGGATACAATCTAATGCGTCACTGTTGTCATGTGCAATCCCTGTATATGTAGTTTTGGACATTTTCATGTAAAAATCTATTTAAACCCTTTAAATGTGTATGTGCTCTTTTATAACATATTATAGACATATTACGAGATATAAAACTGAAAAAATGCACGGTGGTCGACGGTTTTCTTAATTCCTTAAAAGCTAACATTAGTAACACATTATTCACCTCATAGTGTTTCTACGACCTTTTTGTCCTATCTTATACGTCGCTCTGACAGACCCAGCCAAGTGGTTCAGGCAAATTGATCAATTATATACTGCTCCTTCTTATAGAAGCATAGCCCTTCTTATAGCCCCACTAACCAGTGATGGTGAAGGGGGAGAGGAATGCCTCCTGTTAGCCTCCTTATCAGTTTCTTTACAGGAGCAAACTGTGTGCATAAACATTGTGAGAGAAATATGGCCCCTTTGACTATTTTTTCATTTAGCCCCTTTTCCAGGTAAGTGCACCCATCCCCCTTCCCTGGAGCAGCAGGACTGGAAAAAATGGACTTGGGAATACTCCTTTGGGCCTCTTTCACACGTGACTGAAAGCAATTCAGTCCAGTGAACCTAAAGAACCAAGAAAGAAAGGCCCACTGTCATTTGTGTCCGGCAGCTTGTATGTTTTTGAATAAAAATACTGTCCATTTATGTTTGCTTTCCTGTGTTCTCTGAGAGTATGCTGCCTTCCTCACTAGATGAGGGTAAGTCAAATCAAGTCAAATTTATTCATATAGCCCAATATTACAAATGTGCCTCAATGGCCTATGCAATCTGCACAGCATACAGCGCCCTCTGTGCTAAGACACCTCGAGGCAGAAACTACAATCAGTGCCTCGCGGTTGTATGCCCCTGCCAACCAGGCAAGTTGCAGTTACGGCCATGTCTGCGTAAAACGTCAACACTGCATCCTTTTATCCTACTAGATTTTTTTGTGTGAATATGCATCATGAATTCTTGAGTTGAGAGGCTAAAAATGTGTTTTGTGACGTCACAGTGACTTTTGACCACCAAAAGAGCCCTGTTGACATTGTAGCCAGATATTATATAACCGCCGCAAAGTCAAGGACCTTCCACATCTCTCATTGATGTCATAACTGACTTAACCGTCCATTTGTGAACAACACGAAATACAACTCAGAAGAGTGAGTGGAAGCAAACCTCCCACCGTTGGGAGTATTCTGCCTATGAAAAAGAAAACACAAATAAAATAGGCAGTTTAAAAAAAAAAAAATGTAAACATGGCAATAATAAAATGTGCCACCATAAGCCATATCACTATCGGAAGTAAGTAGACTGCACACCGAACACACCCGTGACTGGAGGCCAGCACTAGACGCAATACTAGAAACAAAGACGGTATTAACCTTATGCAATGTAAAATAAAACCGCACGCCTACTTATTACTTTGTGGATGTTGCCTGATTTATTAATGCCTCTACATGGTGGTAGTGTTCCCCTTTCACACCTGTATACAGGATCACAAGTATCTACAGCCACTCATTTCATGCAACAATAACCCAGACTATTGGAGATCTCCACCTGTCCAATGGCGGAATATAACAAAGTACATTTTCTTAAGCACTGTACTTGAGTAAAGAACAAGTACCTCAAAATGATACACGAGTATTTCCATTTTTTCCGCTACTTAATACTTCTACTCCGTTAAATTTGGGAGCCAATAGTGAACTTTTTACTCCACTACATTTATTTGACATTAGTTACGTTGCAGATTCAAAATATTAATACAAATAAGTAAAGGACGGATAATTGATGATGTATCATTATGGAATAAGTTACCCGGCAGTATTTAAAGTGCACCACCTGCAGCTGCGACATTAGTGATACTACTGTAGGGATGCAACATTAACATCACTAATTATAATAGTGATATTTGTTTCTTTTTTTTTTTTTTTTTATGTGAAATTCTGCAGAGAACTTTTGATGCAAATACTTACGTATGGTTTTTAAATGAAGGACTTTTATTTATAACTATTTTTACACTGTGGTATTGCCACTTTTACTTAAGTAAAGTACATTTCTGAAACCAGAATATGATGTTTACATGTGCAACACATCACCTGGATACTCCAAAAGCGTGTCGTCATGGGTGGGCCTCTGTGGACCACACAAAGGGTCAAAGCTCAAAAATTAAATAGCAGACAATAACTTTTAATGCTTTTTCATGTGACAACTGAGAAAAAGAAAGAAAAAAAACATTGCAGCTACCTAACATTCTACGCCTCCAAAGTGTTGCTGCTAGTTAATAATTAATTAACTAAATAAAGTACATTTTTTGGCATATGGCTGCATACTATTATCGGAGTGTTCCAGTGATACGACTTGTGAACCTTGAAGTCTACTTAGATAACCGTATTTGCCACTTTTATACTACCATACAGTATATGCCGACAAGGATTGCATAATAACTTGATTGTTCAAAGTCACGCATTTTAAATCATGATAAAGATTCCCACTGCACATAAATGTGTTCGACAAGTAGAAGAAAAAAAAAAATAAAAATTGAAAAAAATGCAAATCTGCATGAAAGGGAAAATGCATTAAAAGTTTTTATTTTTTATTTTTATTATCATTAATGAAATAATTTCCACTTTGGAAGCGGATGCATAAAGACAGGGGAAAAAAATAAGTGCGACAAGCATAGTGGGCCCAAACAAAAAAAAAAAAAAAAAAAACACAGCAACAACATGGGACCTTCAACTGAACAGACAGCATCTTGATTTAATACAGACTTTGTTCTTTCAGTTCCTATTATTGCTCCCCAGTCCAAACTAAGACAAAGCAGAAACACCCAGCCGCTTCACACCTTGAAAATTAAAAAGTGACAGGCAACTGTAGTTAGGGTCAGTTACTTTTCAATTCAGGAATGTAACCAAAAAGGTTTAATTTCTTTCAAAACATGATTTTGTTGATTTAAAAAAAAAAAAAAAAAAAAAACCTCTTTTAGTTCACCCGCTAAGTTAGGATGCGTTGAGCCCATCACAGACAAGGATTTCCGTTTAAACTGAGTGAAAGCTATTACCTATGGAATGTTGAGCTTACAAATATTATTTAAAATCGGTCCACAAAGCTCAAAGATGTAAAAGCAATCATGGTTAATATTGTATATTTCAACAATTTGTCTCTGTGCAAGTTGAGGTTATTCGCATCAAAGAGACGTGTCTTGGATAATTTTTATGGGAACTGTCCCGAGCCATAACCATTTACAATTCAGATGTTTACAAACAGCATAGAACACCGTAAAGATAGTGAAAATACAGTTAAAAATAAAAAAAAAGGAAAGAAAAATTGAAGTCTACAGTAGTCCTTGTCCCTGGAGAAGTGGATGTTTCTCTGCCAGCTCAGTATGTAATAGTCCACTGCTTGATGCTGGAATCATGGGAGGTGGTGACAAGAGTGTGCTCATCTACCCAGGCCAGGCCACTAACGTGGTGCAACCGGTGAGTGTCTGCAGACATGAAAAGCATCAAACAACCTTGTTACACAGATGTCTTAAAAAAGGCAGAGAAAAGTGTTCAATTAAAATACAAATATTTGCAGCAAAGTTCAAAAGAGCAATTCCTGCTTCTGGAGCACATTTAAAAATAAATTAAAAAAAAAAAAATTATTTTTAAAAAAAACAGGCCACACTTTTTTTTTTTTTTTTTTTTTTTTTAAATGAGTCATTTATGACAACACGTGTTTGGCTGCACCGTACACAAACACACTGGTTTCTTTACAGTTGCATTTCTGACAAAGCAGCTGCTCACGGAGTCTTTGCACTAGTACACTAAGCCCAGCTATACGCTCTAAATGCATCATTTAAACACAGCTCAAAATGTCCTATAGCCTTAGTTTTTTCTTTTTGCATGTTTGGATATTATGTTTATTTATACAGCTCAAAACGGAGCAACCCTCCCAGGGCAGCAGTGTATACGTGTGAACTTGTATGGCCTACCTGGGATCTTAATCCTCTTGTCTGGATCACCAACTGTCCAGATATACACCATCATGTCCATCCCACCGGTCGCAAAGTGGTCATTGTCAGGTGACCAGGCAAGAGTCACTGGTTTGGCGTGGTGCCCGTAAAACTCTTTTTTGCCCTGGTGAAATTTTTTTTAAAAAAAAGAAATATTTATAAAAGAAAGACTGCGACACTGCTATCGTCACTGGATATTGTGTAATCCACAAAAATCGAATATATATATATGACAGACAAATAATTACCGAGTAGCCGTCAGCCACAGTAAAAACTCTGGCAACTTTCTTTTCATCTATGACAGCCAGATGGGCTCCATCATTAGAGTAGGCCATGTTCGTGATCGCCCCTGATGCCTCCACAGTTTTGCCCTCGTCCTTCAGGGTGTTGCTCTGAACGGAGTACAGACGGATTTTCCCATCCTAAAAAAGGAAAGGAAAAAAAGAAAAAAAAAAAAGAAAAGGAAATTAATCTCAAATCTAATGTCGCCATGCTGCGATGAAGAGTGTGAAGTGTCTTGATGGTCACTTAAATTGGATGATTATTAAAAACACGCAGAGGCTAATTCACCCTTGAACTCAAAAGCATTTTCTGAGACGGAGCAAAGCTGACTCAGGTTTGGCGAGATGATCTAAAAGTTCCACGGTTTCTACTTACTAATCCCCCAATCGCAGCAGTGGAGCCTCCAGGGTGGAGGGCTCCAACCGCTGGTTCATAGTCAAGATTGTCCATTGTGAAGACTTTCTTCTTATCCTTCAGCAAGACGATCTAGAAGAAGCAAGAGATGACAAATGACGCCGTCAAAAATCAGACACGACATTTGCCGACACCAAAACTTAAGAGGGTTGGGTGATGAAAATAATGCGAAAAATGTGTCGACAGGGGAAACACTGAACTAAGCGGCAACGATGACGAGGAAAAAGCATCACCTGTCCAATGCACACAGCCAGCGACAGCCCTCCTGCTGCCACGGACACACTTTGAGGCTGGAACTCCATCTTCGCCACATCAGAGGCGCTGAAAACCAACAGTTAGGGTTATATATATATTTTTTTTTTTTTTT
>CALSCE010010661.1:9893706-9916280 GCA_943593645.1 Bovichtus variegatus
CATTCACTTTTCAAAACATTTATTTTTGGACATTGTGAATGACAGAATTGCAAAGGAATGTGTATAAATTCATGTGCCATCCATCCATGTGTGGCAGATTCTCATGCAACTATAGTCAAGGAACACCATTACTAATGTTCTACATGGCACATCACCAGCAGGCATAACAAAGCTTAAAACTGCCCAGCACATATCGACTTCCATTACCGAACATCATCACAATCCCCGCTAAATTCATCTCATAGTTGAAGTCTGCACAGCAACAGGTAATGACCCCTACCTGTACTCCGTCTTGTTGATGTTGGTGTAGCGCAGTGTGTCATCCATGCTGCACGTCACCAGCTGGTTGGCTTCGTCAGTCACCATCTGGCTCACCTGGTTGCTGTGGCCCTTCCCTGAGAAGCAGTCGTTCTCCCCAGTTTCTGCATCCCAGTAATGTGAGGAATTTGTTAAGGTGGAAAAATAAATCAATAGACACAGATACTTAACTTTACAGGAAAGTGGCCACAAAATGCAACACACACACACAATTAAAAAATTTTAAAAAAAGGTGTCACAATGCCAGAGAAATACAAGCAATGTTTTAACACAAAAACAAATAATTATACACAGTATATGTGTATATAAAACAAAAACATTTGATTTTACATACAATATAATATCAACATATTCAGGAAATAAAAAAAGAAAATGTTCAGTTGGTGCTAGATCTGCCAGAGCAGCTCTAAATGATCAAAGGTAATCTACATACAGCATAAAGGGCACTTTGATTTATGGGCAACCGAGGGACCTGTCTCATCAGTGAAAGGATATTGATGTGTCCATCGTGACTCCCCGAGTAGATGTATGGTCTCCCGTCCTTTTTGTGGACTGTCAGACACTGGATGGATTTGCTGTGACCCTGTAGGACAAGTACACATTTTCAGATATACAAGGGCACATAACAGTTAATGTACAATATTAACCCCCCAATATTTTCCCTCAATGGATCTGGCAGCACATTTATCCCAGTAAAAGCCACATGACTATTTTGAATTCTGTAATAGCCCAACAAAAAAGTGACTGGCATTGTCTGTCCTACTGCGACATATAATAATAAGGAGATCGAGCGTTCTATAAATAATACCTATATATGATTTGAAGGTGCCAATTTATATTTCTCACATGCCAATACATGTTTGCAAAAGTCTGCTTATTCATGGTCAATAATAACGACATGTTTTTAGCAACACAATTTTAGAAGCAGCTATTTTTTTTCCCTTCCCCCACTCAATAAAATGAATTTCAACTTTAGACACAGTTTTATCAACGTCAAGAAACTCTTGATAATATCCAGGAATAGAGTCAGACCTTGACCGTGCGTATGGGCCGGTCAGGGTTGTTCTTGTCCAGGTAGTTGATGTATCCTGCCAGGGAGATGGTGAGGAGGTGCTCGTTCTGCCACAGGCAGCCCAGCTGCTGGTCTGTCACATCAGCACCCAGGTTGAAGGTGGTGACGGCCGTAGCTGCACCAACATCCCACAGTTTCACCGTTTTGTCCCCTGAGGCAGAGATCAGTTGGGAGCTGTCAGGGCTCCAGCTGACCTGAAGCATTTAAAAAGCAGGAGGGGGTTGAAAGAAAAAGTTATGATATTAATATGCACGCAACAACAAGTAGAAATTCTTGTGTGTTCAGAATGTTCAAGTGCCCCTTCATTGTTCACTGAACAACAGAAACACCAACGCTATGTGGGGAAAACAAAGAAATAAATAGAAACATGAGGACAGAAGGAGGCTGCTTTCAGAACACACAATTCCCAATTTGAATAGGAAAATAAGCACTTTGTGTCCACACAGTCTAGTGGTATTTAATTCATGACCAGCGAGCCAGATAGCGTGGCACCCCGACCATTTTATAATTTAAAATGAAAATAACATTAAATCACAATGGGATTTTGTTTTTGTACTTTTAATATAAAATAAAAAAATAAATAAAAAAATAAAATTAAAAAAAAACTAGTAATTTAGTTACTTACAGCATAGATTCCTCCTTTGTGGGCCTTCTCTCCACCCAGTGCACAAACAAGATTACCATCTTTTCCATCATAGAGGAAAATCTGTGGAAATGATAATCATTAGGAGGGCGGAGAACTTTTTTCTTTTTTCGCAGTACACAATTTAGATAATTTTGGCAAACTCTAATCTTACTTTAAATCTTTCATAAGATCACACCTCATAATCCAACACTCACCTGGCCATCGGCACCAGCTGTGACAAACCGATTTCCATCAGGAGAGAAACGAACACAGTTTACAAACTGGCTGTGGTCCTTTAGCAGTCACCGGGGAGACAGAAGGGAAGAACAAGAGAGGAAAATTACCCATAGTGGAAGAGTGCGCACATTAACATATTTTATTTGGCACAGTAGAATACTTCCAGTCTGTTATCATAGTTAATAAGGCATGACATGAGCAAAACTTGCAAGTGGAACAAATAAATGTATTCATAATTCTCGGTCACTTAATGACAGAAATTCACAGTCCTTCCTCATGTTAGACAGTCGCGGCTGAGCAAGGCCTAGGTTTCATTTTGGGGTTATATAGCTCTTGTATGACATAATTGACATGAAACTATCACAACTGAAGTCAGTGTTACAGAACCTGCAGACAGAGCTTTAAAAAAACAGACCACAAGGATTTTAAAACAAGAACAGTTGGTGCGCAAAAAGTGTTTCTAGAGGGAAGGTCCGCTTTAAGAACGAGGCAAAGACAAAGACATTCTCCAAGAATTTATGGGGGAAGTGGGTTATGCAATATGGAAACAGACAAACAAGGCAGCACTGTCAAAAACCAAAAGGGTGTGAAAGACTTGAGATGACCAAAAGGCCTTAAAAATTAACGACTGGGTCAAATTCACAGAGAAAATCCTTAATATACAACTACGTCTGCATTTGTTGAAAGCCAATATTTAGTTACTACTAAGCCTGCAAGTTGAAGATGGCATTTAGCCTTTGGTTGATCCGATAGGTTCAACAGAATCAATAATAATAATAATAATAATAATAATAATAATAATAATAATACTACTACTACTACTACTACTACAACTACATTTTATTTGTAAAGCGCCTTTCATGGCTAAAAAGCAATCTCAAGGTGCTAAGAATCCAGTGCTTTTCTTAAAACACAAATGCAAACCGGGTGGGGTAAACAGAGCAAATGTTAATCTCAGCAACTCACACACAATGTGAACTTGAACTTGAAGGGAGGCCCCTCGAAGAAGGACCCACTGGTGTCGTCACTGGCAGTGGCAAGGCGATAAGGGCGTTTCTGCCTTATGTCTACGCTGTTGATTAATTTGGCGTGGCCGGAAACTTCCCCCACTGAGGAACCAGAATCCCACAGGAACACGGCGCCAAATCTACAGAAAGCGATGAACATGCATACAATTGTTCCAGGTAGGGAAAAATAAAAATAACTAAAATATACACAAGTCTCCAAGGACGAAAGACAAAAACAGAGCTCACGCAGAATACTGCTTCATGTACAATTACCCTACATATTTGGTAGGGCAGGTGTTGTGCTGGAGGGTTTAAGATGTCTTAATAGTGACGTACAGTAAATAGCATTAACAAATTGCACAATACTTCATATTTAAAGCAAATGTGGCCTCATACTCACTTCTCTCGTCCGTCCCCAACGACAGCAATCCTCTTGCTATCCTCGGTCCAAGCGATGTCCTTGACCTTGCCCGACAGGGGGGTGTACTCGTACTTGAGAATGTGCTCCTTCTGGGTGGTGTCCCAGACACGGATCTTTCCAGATGCATCTTAAAAAAATAAATAAATTTGAAAAACTATTTTATTAAAAGTATTTATGGCTGTACGATACTGGTAAAAAAAAAAAAAAAATTTTAAAAAACCATTGCACTGCAATTTTTTTCCTGCATTACGACAAAAAATAAATAAAAAATACAGGAATATTCACATACATACATTTTAAGTTAAATGCATCAATCGGGTGCACATTGAGAGCAAAATTAAGAGGCTGGATAAAAATGCTGTGCAAACGCATTGATTGTATAGATGTGAATGGTGATAACACAGCAAAAAAAGTCACTGCGGGACAGGTGGGTTGCAGACATCATAGCTATATCGTGCAGCCCTAGTATTAACATTATTGTGGCAACTGCATACACACACAGACAAAAAACTGTTGACATGAGTTCATAGGTTACTTGTTTACCTCCAGATGCAATGTAGAATCCACTGGGGGCATACTTGGCAACAGTAACTGAATGGGCATGTTCAGTGTAAATGTCTGCTATAGCCGGGTTCTGTAAAAGACAGGAAATGTGAGACCGCAGCAGGTCTGCGAATGACCAAATGACACATGAGGCGGTTTTCTTCTAAAAACAGTCAACGGAAAATTCCGCATTATTATTATTATTTTTTATTTTAATTAACCTGGCCATCGTTTGTATTACTTATAACATTTTACTCGTTAGATTAATTAGGAAGATTTATTTTAAAAGTTTTTTTTTTTTTTTTTATAAAGCGACAGCGTCGCAGCTTGACACAACCCTATGATTATGATGAGTATTCACAGATTGAGTGATCACACACACATTTTAAGAATTGCAAAGATAAAACGCTGATATCTAAACCCCCAATCAGAAAGTTAAAAACTTAGACGAGACTTCAAACTTTGTTACCCAAACTGTTGCTTGAAAATGGTCATTACAATTTTTAAAACAGTTTCCTGGTCAAAGAATAAGAAATGCATACAAATCTTATTTTTGCTGACCTCCACTATTTGAAGCTCTTACTTTGTTGTTGTACTCCGTGTGCACCCTGACCGCACCCATAAATGTGGTTACAGGTGCAGCAAAGACTGCGCTCCATTTAACATTGCCATTGTGGCGCGGTATATAGCGGCATGGGTGGAGGAAGCGCTTAAATGCGATGCAGGTGGCAAATGAGGCAGCATGTATAACTTCGGGTCCCTATCAGCCGACAAATCAAGCAGCAGCAGGTAATGGGCATGCTGTTGTAACATTCTTGCCGAGGATGAATTGTACAATTATTTGACTAGAAATAGTTAAATGTAAAAGGAAGTGAAACATTCGAAAACATGCTAAACCAGTCTTTGTACACAAACAGGGTCTAAAATTACCCATTTTGTCCACTGGCTAAATTGCTGGTGAATGATCAAATTTAACCAGCCACTCAATAGATTTTTTGGCTGGTGAGTGATTTAAAAATCTACGAGGCTAATTGTGCGCCCTGTAAAAAAAAAATAAAATAAAAAAAAATAAATAAAAATAAAAATAAAAATAAATAAAAAATAAAAATAAAAAAATTCAACTTTCATGAGAGTTAAACTTTAATGTAACCTTAAAAACAGCTTGTTAGTGTTGGCAGAGACAGTGCAGTATAATTTAAGGCAGCGCAAATCAGCACTGTGTGGGCTGGATTTTGCGAGTGCACCGAGAGAACACCACACCCAACACTAACCTTAACACAGATGCATTTGAGGTTGGTGTTAACTTGCTCTTTATAAATTTGACTCACAGTACAATCAAAAGCAATTGACTGTAGGTACCGGGTAAAATGTAATCATAATGACTAATATGGATTATGGCCAAAACAAGACCCAGATTGGTATAAATACATAAGCAAGCACTTGTTAAATATGACTTTTAAAAAGATGAACATTACCTCAATGTTTCTGATGATGACACACTTCCCATTGGTATACAGGAAGTTGTTGCCTTTGGGATCGCCGCCAATCACTTTTGCGACTCCCCTCTCCATCTGTGGGAGACTGGCGAATACATGTTCTAAAGAAGACACGACGAGAAAGATGACAGACAGATTATGCAAGGCATTAAGGTTAATACAACTTAAATGAACAAACACTGGAGAAAAAAGAAAGAAAAATAAAGTATTAAACTGAACTATTCCATAAGGGATTGTATGCAGACGAATGATATTACTTTGTACATCTAGGGCTACATGAGTTGATAGAGCCAGAAATATTGCACTGCCAAGACTAATATCTTTTCAGATATGAGTAAGCAGAGTTGACCAGCGTCACTAAGTTCTTCATTATTCCTTTTGATTAACTTGAATTGTTGAACATGGCCGATGACCTCACAGATGTGTCAATAAGAAGTTATTTAAAAGAAGAAGAAAAAAAGATGGTAATGAGACAAATGTGGTATAATTTAAGTGTATACACCAATTTTATCCTGTGTAAAATTCATTAAAAAAAATAAATCAAGAAGCCTAAAAATGCACCTCCTGAAAGTGGATTTTTACAGATTACTGGACGGTTGATGTCGCTTTACTTTGTAGATACGTCGTCTACTGTTTATGTTATTTACTTATTACCTAATAAGAAAGCATACATCATCACTATTATCATTATCTTGGTGACGTTTTTATATACATAGATGTAAATTCACCATCAATTCTGTTTACCATGGAGAATAGGAGCAGTAATTGAAGACCATAACATGCTATACTAACAAGAAAGATGTAACGAGGTTGGTGCATTTATTGTGCTTCCGCAGTGGCTGTAAAATCTGTTTTCTTCTCGGAAATATTTGTCTAACAGCTCGACATAAACTTATAAACGTCACGCTCATCCATCAGCCGCAAACCATGTTGCTGTGCGCGGACGTTACTTCTCCAGTCGGTCTGGCAGCCTCTGTCTGGACATGTCACAACAATGCGTAGTGAACAGCACAACTATTTCCTCTCACTGACGTTAGCTCGACTAGCTAAAGCTAACTGGAATGAAGAGCCTGTACTGAGCTGCGTGTTGGGCGAGAGCATCTTCACAACAAAGCCTTGCCCCTCAGACACAGGTGTATTTCAAATGTCAATGAACAATTGTGAGCAAATGTCGGGATTTTCTCTTTCGTCTGCAAAACGAAGTGTCAAAAATCATGCAGCTAACGGGCGAGGCTAGCTAGCTAGCTGCGGGCTACCGGGCTTGACGAGCTCGAGCTGCTGAATAATATCGCCAAAAATAAGAGTTTCGTTGCATTTTCTCTCTCTGTCGCCTTTAGAAAATAAACAGACTTACTCAGTTCATGCGGCATTTTCCCTGCTGGTGAGTTGCTTAACGTTACTCTTCACAATTGAATGAAACAGTGACGCTCCCCCGGCTGAGCACTCCCTGACCACACAAACACGGAAGCGAGTGCAGCTCTCCCTCTGCCTCGCTTTGCCCATATATAGTAAACTCAGAAACTACGCTGCTGCTGTCAGCCACTAGCCATGCAGGCGTCGGCATGGGACTTATTATCCCTAAATTCGGTCTTTCAGGCTCCATGGCAATTATAATTCCTTAGCTCCACCAATCAAATTGGATAGGTTAACCCTGGTTTGTGCCTCTTATGTGCAACTGATATCATGACATTCAGGTCACAGAGTTAACTATTCGTTTTTCTAAAAGAAAATGGAGAATGTCTTTGCCTCACAGAAAAAGTAATTTAACAACATTTTCAGAATCCTCAATGATTATTCTAAACATTTTCCGAATAATATATATATATATATATTACATATATAGATGAATTATATTTCAGAAAAAAAGCATATGTAGCTCTGTGGTTTGAATGTACTGATCATGTATGAGAGGAACAAAATAAGGAGAAGGCTTTGTACATCGAGGGGGGATTGCCTGAGAGGGTTGGCCCAGGGCAAAAATATCCCATTCTTAATAGATGCCCCACTTTGCCCCAAAAAAATATGCTTGCATGAATAAACAAATGAAATGCCCTACAAGGTAAAGGAGGACTATTTCAGTATCTGAGGGTAGTTTCATGATGACATCCTGTGTGTCAGCAGAGAGCATCACCTGCCTGGAATAGGATTGGGAATCCCCTGACTGGGACACTGGGGCCTTGGCAGCAGCAGCAAATATAGTGTTACAACGATACAAAATGTTAAAGGTAATATTATAAGCACTAGGTAACATATTGGGATGTGTAAGTGAGTGTGAAAATGTGCATCCTCAGCTGTTTGGGCCCCCTGAACTCAACAACAGCTCTGAAACAATAAATGACTGTTATCCAAGCATGTTCCAGGGGCCCTCTCAGGGGCCCTCTCAGGGGCCCTGTCAGGGGGCCTGTCTAGCTCTGAATCATTCAAAGTGAAGTTAACAGTCTTGGCTTCACAAAGAGTGTCTTTATTGCAACAGTGTTATTTTGCAATATATTGTCAGGTGTTTTGTTTCCTATTGTGTACACCTCTCTAAATTCTTCACCTTATACTTCAGATTCAGTTTGCCATCCGCATTAAACCGACTTTTTAACCTCATCAAAACTCAAAATAACTATGAAGATCGCTCAAAAGAGCAAATGAGCACGGAAGTTTACAGAGAACTGTTTCCTGCATGTGTAATGACAGTTTTCCTGTTTGAGTTATTTTGATTTCTGAAATTGTGCTTGTACAATCCAACCTCTAGCGGCAGATCTAAACCTTTTGTCAGATAACAAATTATAGATTGTGTGTGTGTGTGTGTGGGGGGGGGGGGGGTTGTTTATTTTTTCTTTCCCAATAGATGGAAACTTGAAAGGCTGTCACAATGAACAAATGAAGATGACTCACTCAGTATTGCCTAATAGGCTTTTGTATCCCTCAGGTGAAACGTACATGTAAGAATGAATTTGTGTTTACATCAGAGATGGACAAATAACTTAGGTATTTAACTCAAGTGAAAGTAGTGATACTACAGTGTAGAAATACTCTAAGTGAAAATTCCTGCGTTCAACATTTTACTTAAGTCAAAGTAGAAAAGTATTAGCATCAAAATGTACTTAAAGTATCAAAAGTAAAAGTACTCATTCTGACCAACTGGCCCGTTTCAGAATAATATTAAATTATTGTATTAATTATTGATCAATTAATGTGTTAATCCCTTTAAGGCTGCAGCTGGTAAAGGAGGAGCTGATTTTTTTAATTTATATTTACTTCCGGGTAGCTTGTGAATTTCACCAAGGTATCAATAAAGTTTATCTTAACCTATAATAATACATGATAAATTATTAGTTGATCATATTTTGTATTATTTATATGAATCTGAATTTTCAAAGTTATCAAATACATGTCGTGGAGTAAAAACTACAACAGTTGCCTCTGAGATGTAGTGAAATACAAGGAAATGAAAATACTCAAGTAGAGTTCAAGTACCTCAAAATTGTACTTTAGTACAGTACTTGAGTAAATGTACTTAGTAAACTGTCCACCACTGGTTTTAACCTTTTATTCTCTCAGAGCTCAGTTTTCTATGTTTTAGTCAAAGATAACAGGCTATATGTTTCAGAATGGCTATGTGATATGACTGTGTAAGTTGAGGACCCGTTTTCAAGCTACCTACCTACCATCTGGTCTGCCGAGGTGTCCTGGAGCAAGACAGTCCTCAGTGGAGAGGGAGACCATTTTCTTCCCATTACCTGCCATACAATAGCGCATGTGTCCACCCGGGGGCGCTCTGTAGTTAGCGCTCTACCACTGCTGCACCACAGAAGAAGACGCTCAGTCGCTGCATGCCTGTAACGATGGCGGCCGTCTTGAGAGGAAGCTTTGTAACATTGGTCAAGGTGAGTGCAGAGATGATGTTTACAAGCTCCTTTTACACATACGTTGGTCGGAAACAAGTCGAAGTTGTATTCGTTGGACTCAAGGACCATGTTGTCTTGAACTGTGGAAGAGAGAGTCGGACTGACTTGTGTCATTCGTGTGTTGTTACTAACCATGAGCCTCGACATTGACCCTCCGTTTGAATAGCTGCCTGCTCTGATACAAAGTGATAGTTTCAGTGGTTTTGTGGCTCCACCTGGTTTTGTCAGCTGGTGAACGAGAAAATAAATCTCAGTGTTTAATAAATACTCTTCAAACAATTCTATGGGCATATAGTTTAGGACTGTATTTTGTATGTGATGCGGCGAGCTAAAGTAGCTAACGTTAGTTTGCTAACTCAGTTAACCCTGACATGGTAACCTCCTTGTTCTTAGTGAACCATACACACTTAGATTATCGGGCTAACCACTGCATAATATATGTGCTGCTTGTGGTTTGAACACTTTGTCTGAGTTGTCATTCATCTCCAGTTTTCTCACTTGCCAAATTGTTCACAAATTGTTCAATGTCAGTGGGAGTCAAGGGATGTGCAGTAGCCAAGATTACCACTTTAAAAGTACAGGTGGTGTGTTTAGTTGTCATTTTGACAGATGATTTTATTATTCCCTGTAGCTCCGATTTTGCCCACAGGACAGTGGCGGGTGATCATTCGGGATCCTCTTGAAACATGTCTACAAAGATTAAAACAACACCCATGCCTCAATATTATCTGATCAAATGTGCGTCATTGTGACAAACAGTAGGCAATATTGATAAATATCCTCTATCAAATTAACACAGTGTGCACTTTAATTTTTTTTAAATAACGATACATGTTGTGATCCAGATACCTTTTTAGAAAATCAACAAACTATTAATGGATAAAATAACCACATAGGAATGTCTGTTTTTGCCAATCCAGCCAATTTGATATCTGATATTGATGCAAAAGTCATATAAAAATTCAGTAACATTTCTTGTATATATTAGGCCTAATGCTCATTGATTTGCAACACTGCCCATAATTGCCTCATACCCATAATGGCCTCATACAGTGTTTTTTTTTAATCTCTCAAGATACATTAGAGGGGTCATAAAAAAGCATTCCTGCACATAATTAGGGCTGCACTTTACAATTATTTCTGTTATTGACTAATTTGCCAACTATTTTGTCTATAAAAGGCCAATCAAAGTTTCACTGAGCCAAATGTAACACCTCCAATCTGTCTGACAAGTCCGAAAATCCAAAATGCTTAATTTACAATCATATAAAACCTGAAAAAGCAGCAAATCCTGGTGGAGCAAGCAGATGTTGAATGTTCGAGATGATGAAAAACAACTCAAATGATATTCGATCATCAAAAAAGTTGCAGATTACATTTTCTGTTGAACAAATAATTGATTCATCGTTTCATTTTTACGCAAAATTGTGTTTATTGTTGTGAGATTTTTATCGAGTCGCTACTTTTTCTCCTCTAATTTTGCATTGAAAGATGGGGAAAGCTTGGGAATTGATCCCAGAGATATTAAAGGGACAGCTAATACTCTACGTATGACATATTGTATATTGTGTCATGGTATACCATGTTGTAACTTTGTTTTCTTTCCTGTCCTCAGGGCCTGAGTGGCCCCCAGTGGCAGCAGCTGGCCTGCCGACCATTGAGTGTGTCTGCTGCCCTCTGCGGCCCAGAAGCCCCGCCGGCCCGCGCTGATGCTACCTTCAAGGTCACGATGGTGCCCGGGGATGGAGTTGGACCTGAGCTCATGACTGCTGTCAAGGAAGTGTTCAAGGTACACAGGGGGGGAATAAACTCCGCCTTTTTTAAAATGTATTTATTTTTTAACATATGGAGGACTATAGCTATGACTACAAGAAAATACACAAAAGTAGACTTTTCTTTTTTTGTGCCATCTCATTATTTTTATGTTTGATATATAATTTCTGTCCCACTCTTGGCTCACTTGAGGCTCATTCAGCCTTTACATATGGCTGCATATGGCTGGCTCATATTCAAATGGCTGATCTTGAAATGTATTTCTTTTTGTCTCGTCCCCAGGCAGGAGATGTCCCGGTGGAATTTGAGGAGTTTCACCTGAGCGAGGTGCAGAACATGGCCAGTGAGGAGAAGCTGGATCAAGTTTTAACCTCTATGAAGAACAACAAAGTGGCCATGAAAGGTGGTTTTACTTATTATTGTGTCTTTTAACAACAAAATATGAGTTATATTAAATAAAATGGAATGCACCTAACATGTTTGTGACATGACAGGAAAGATTCACACACCCATGGAGTTCAAAGGGGAGCTGGCTTCATATGAGATGAGACTGAGGTAAAACCAAAAAACAAGTTGTTTTCGTTCTGTTGTTGTTGTTGTTTTTTTATTTATAAATAACTCTTCCGACCCTATTCGTTCCCCAGGCGTAAACTGGACCTGTTTGCTAATGTGGTCCATGTGAACAGCCTGCCGGGCTACAGCACTCGCCACAACAACCTGGACCTGGTCATCATCCGCGAACAGACCGAGGGGGAGTACAGCTCCCTGGAGCACGAGGTAAACAACACTTCTCCCCACTGCAGTCAGATCAGGAAAAACGGTGGTTTTAAACCCACATGGAAAGGAAATGTTTTTTCTTTTTTCTTTAAAGAGGGAGTTTTCCCTTGAGCACACTGAGATTTGGCCAGCATTAAACCGGGTATCAAAACAAAGATGAGTCAGTCTGCCAGAGGTGCTGAAATGGTACGATGCTTTTCTCTGTGTGTGTGTGTGTTTCATTCAGTTTTTTATTTTTTTATATATAAACTACTTCTCACTCGTAGAAATGCAAGCAGTTAAGGTGTAAACAGCTTCGTTCATTAAAATCAGATCAGAAATGAGAAACTTTGTCCGTCAGGAGATGGGATGGACAACTGAAAAATGTAGGTCACGGTGTAGTGTGGTAATGTGTTTTCATTGTACTGCACTGTTGCTAAGTCACTGCTTAAATAGAAATGGCTGTATTCAAATGTGTGTACCCTCTTCTTTCTCTGTAGAGTGTGACGGGTGTGATCGAATGTTTGAAGATCATCACCAGAGTGAAGTCACGGCGCATCGCCAAGTTCGCCTTTGACTACGCCACCAAGAAAGGACGAAGCAAGGTCACCGCTGTTCACAAGGCCAACATCATGTAAGGGGAAAGCAAAGCTCCCTCTTTGCTTTAAAAAATAAAAATAAAAATCATATTCCTATATTGATTTCTTAATTTAAGTCGTAATCTTTCCTCATCTCCTGTCTTATTACAGGAAACTGGCCGATGGCCTGTTTCTGCAGAGCTGTGCGGAGATTGCACAACTGTACCCAAAAATCAAATATGAGAACATAATCATTGATAACTGTTGCATGCAGGTACATGCAGCCTCACAATTCACTTCATCAATAAAATAATTTGCTGATTAGGTTTTAAGTGTCCCTTTTGCATTTCTCTCGTTAAACTTCTCATTGTTTATGTTACGTTGCTGCAGCTCGTCCAGAACCCATACCAGTTTGACGTGCTGGTGATGCCCAACCTGTACGGGAACATTATTGATAACCTGGCAGCGGGGCTGGTTGGCGGAGCGGGAGTTGTTCCTGGGGAAAGCTACAGCGCAGAGTATGCTGTGTTTGAGACTGTGAGTTACCCCACTTTTCTTCTTTTTATCCAGCCAGTCATTCTGTTGTTTTATTCTGATTCAGACATTAGATGAAAATGCATGGCAGAAAATATTAATGTTGCACTTAAAAAGCAATAGCTATTGACATAGTATTACTGTTGATTACTTTCTGTGTAACTTGGTGAAGGAGACAACTTGTGTCATCCTTGATCCTCTGTCTCTCTTCTCTTTCAGGGTGCGCGCCACCCCTTTGCCCAAGCTGTAGGAAGGAACATTGCCAACCCCACAGCCATGCTGCTCAGTGCTGCAAACATGCTCAGGCACCTCAAGTGAGTCAACCTCTTAAGGTCGTGTTGTAAGAAGTACACCACATTTCACAACATACCTCCTAATCCTCTATCCTGGTCCACCGCACCCCTTAGGCCTTAGGCCGCCTTAAAGCTGGGGTAGACGTCTTTGAAGAAACCAGCGAGAGTAAGCTAGATTTTTTCAAAGTATCTAAGGGGAAAAAAAGTCCCAGCCAATATGGTGATGAAAAAATGTCTCAACGCTGTTGTGAGATTGTGACGATATGACATGGTGAATTCTAACTGCGTTCTACTGTCCCTCATTGGCCGCGATGCTCCGCTGGGATCAGACATCACGCTGCTGGAGGCCAAGGCTGTTTTCATCATTGCCAAAGCAATTTTAATAAAGAAGGAAAGCAGAAGCACTTTAAGTAGGAAAAGGAAAAACACATTTTCTACAAATTAAAATGCTATATTCTTCAGATTCATTATTTAATAGAGGGCTTTTTTTTATATATCGTATTGTGACCTTTTTCACCGTTAGTTTTTGGTATTGTTACATCCCTACTGTGTGGGCCTTCCAATCATTTCATGCGGGCCGAATGAAATTATTACATGCTTGCTTTTTCTTTCTTTTCTTTTTTTTTTGTCAGAGTATTTTATTTATGGATTGCTGTTGGGATGTAAAGAGAATTTCAACAAATATAACAAAAAGTGCTTCTAAATTCCCTTCCCTAGCTTTCAGCGCCTGTATTGCCAAATGTTGACATTTGTACAAGAATTTATTCAGGCCACCACTTAATTGTCACTGTATTGTGTTGCAGCCTGGAATATCACTCCAATATGGTGTCAGATGCTGTCAAGAGGGTCATCAAACAGGGCAAGGTACGTTAGTGTGTGTTTGTGTTACTTGTTAGTTCTACCTACTGTATGCCCAATGGTGCATTCAGGCTGTGAATGTGGAGACACCTGCCATGTCAACACTAACACTATTAACACTCCGGGGGAATGTTTTCCATTATAATACAATAAGAGCAAAATAAAAGGTGATTCTGCTTCAGAGACGTGAAGACAACAAGTCTCGTATATCCTCAGCTTCTGTTTCTAAATGAACTCGTTGCTCATCAGTTGTGTGGGTCAGTAACTGTAATCTAATATGTGTGTTGTCAAAATGCTGCAGGTGCTTAAGAAAAAGGAAAAAAAACACAATATAAATTAAAAGCCCTTCACCACATAACTCGGTCAGATACCAGCAATGACACCAACATGTTAAGTGTGATGTTGGCAGTTCCTGACCCACAAATGCCCACATTTAACAACCTGCAAATGATACCTTAGCATGTAAGAGAGCCTTTGATTGCGGACTTTTGAGACTGTAGAAATGCTTATGCATCTTACTGTAGCTCTTCTTTTGCATTTCTCTCCTCACTCAGTTACCAGGACAACTAATCTTAAGCTAACTGCCTCTTGCACCTGCTCCATGGTGACACTAACGTACCCTGTCGCAAACACTAGCATGAAGTCGGTCAACCTTAGTCGCTCGGATAAAACGCATGTCATTTCAGCAATAACTTCATGACAGATAGTTTTTCCTCCTTTCATGGTTCTTCTGGGGAAAAAAGTGTCAAAAGCCGTTCTTTGAGTTGTGCTAGCATTGTTTTTGAGTTAAGTTTGTGATTGTGAGAAATTGTCATTTTTAAGGAACGCCTGTCATTTGAAAGCAGAATTTGCCTGCACGTTGTCTGAAGTGCCCTTCCTCTCCCTCTTCCCTTTCCTTTTAATTCCCTCCTCTCCTTGTACCCCATTATCCTGTGTGTCTCTGTGTGTGTGTGTGTGTGTGTGTGTGCACGTCCCAGGTACGGACACGAGACCTTGGCGGGTACTCTACCACTAGCGACTTTGTGCGTGCTGTTTCGGAAAACCTGCAACACCGACCTGTTTACTAAGATGTATCGTCACACTCCTTCCTTTTAAATCTGGACATTGTTCGTAACATGAACTGGACGCATGTTAAGACTCACCTCCCCTCCCACTGCCAAATGACAGTGTTGACGAACCCCAGATGCATCCTAATGTATGTGGTTTACACTGGGTTTGCTCCTGTGGAATCAACGATGCCTTGTGTTGTACTTTACTAAAAATGTGCCGCTCATGAGGCTTTCTCGTTGATTTACATCATTAAATCTATGTCATCTTTTTACTTTTGCATTTTTTTTTACTTTGTTGACTCAGATCGTCTTTTCTCTCATTCTGGGAGATCTTTGTGTCCGCCTAATTTCATGTCCTCGTGTTTGTTGCTTCATCCATGTCGGCCACGCGGACTACCTCTCTGCTATCGTACATTGTTAGAAAACTGTCTTTAAAGCCGGGCTGCCTTTTATCGGCTAATATCGGTTAATCTGCTTTTGCCTCACACATCGCCACCAATTTACCTCGGCTTTTATCTCATTTTCTGATAGCCTGTCATATCTGCTGTAACTCGGTATACAGTATGATAACACGACGACATCATGACCCACTTATACCGTAACATTTCTGACCTACAAAGGTCTTAGTGTTAAATGAAGCCGTTCTGCCATTGCAGTGCTGTCAACTAAAATCTGAACTGTGTTGTAACGAGTCACTGCATGGCAAAGGCAATCTTCTCCAAATGCAAAATGAATGTTTCTTAGTGGGAGATTAATAATACAGTCGATATTTTAACATCCAACATTCCAAGCAAACCACACATATACAACACTTTCAGGTTGACTGTCAAATAACTTGCAGGTGTTGTAACAAAATTATAAATGTTATAATAATTCTTCAGTTTAATAGGCACAGAAGAACTCCCTATGTGGTGGTCACAGTGCCCATAAAGCCAGTCCTCTACTCATGAGTGGAGCAGTGCACAGCATCTACACTAGGTTCAATTATGAAATAAAAAAAAAGGTTTTACTGTAGATTGTCTGTTTTAGTCTTGTCTTGCGACCACAAATGAAATGGGGAAAGTCCTTGTTTTTATATTTATATACATCCTTTCCAAGAACTCGTAATAAACACGTTTTTGTAAAAGATGGTGCTGCTCGTTCCAACAGAACTTTTCATGCCACAGGTGCTGAAAGAATTTAAAAAGCAACTCTTATCACACCACTTCAGCCGTCTTTGCTTTTTGTCTTACCGTGCCACAACTTAAGACTTCTAAGATGAATAATAGAAGATACTATATTGGTCACTGCTCTTGCTTTGACATTTGGTGCAATCTAATTTTTCCAACTTTCTGGAGAATCTATATCACCACCAGTGTAGACGATGCCATGTTTACCAAGTGGAGTTGCCTTTTGATCATAAATTCTTTATAGAGTTCATACTTGCATATTAAAGCTTTTTTAAAAAGTGTGATGTACTATTGAATAAATAACATTAAAGATACTAAGATAAGACTGGACACATGTTGGACGATGGCAAAGTGTTCTCTCATTATTAACACTGAAAACTGTTTCTGAACATTAATACTGTGTCTGCTTTATAGATGTACTTTATGCGGCCGATATCTGTTCAGTCTCAGCCTCAAGTAATGTTTTAAAAAGTGAGAAAATAAAGAAGCTTAGGATATGACGCTTCCAAAAGCACACCTCTCCCTCCTCACAGTGTATTCTGTGAGTGCAGTTTTTAAAGGCTCTCTTAACATGCAGGCCATGATGCTGTGTGTGGACATGTGTTGCTGCAGCTGTGCATATACTAACAAACTGTCTTTATGTTTGCAACAGGTGCGCACTGGAGACCTGGGGGGCTATGCCTCAAGCGACGAGTTCACCCAGGCTGTCATTGCTAACATGGCAGTGTAAAGCACCGTATTGGCAAATCTGTCAGCTGCTCAGACGCACACACGCTTTTTTCTTCCTTTTTTTTAATTTATTTTTATTTACCTTCTGTCAAACTGACTTCTTGATTGACTGTATGCACACAGTGTTTTCCAGCAATAGTTTACACACTTTTTCCAACTGAGACACAGTGAAATGCAGATGAAATGTGCAGCTAAAATGCCCACAAACACATGAACTATGACATCTTAAGGCAAAGAAAATGAGTTGAACATGCAAAGTCTTAATCAGTACATCTGGTTATCTGAACAATAACCAAGGGTCAATACATGGTGTATACTTTCATAATATTTATTTACTTCATCTTTTAGCTCTTTTGCGTCTTCATTTATGATGAGATATGAATAATAAATGAGGAATTCTGATCATTCTGTGTGCTAAATCCTTGCCTGAATGTTAATAGTCAGCTGATGTTGTATTTAGTGTTGGAAAAAGTTGCTCATGGTTCCTGGTGTCTCCGTCAGCACGCTTCACCTGGCAGCATGAGGAACTGGAATCCGGGCCAAGGCCTCTGTGTCCAAACATATGCATGTCAGGTGGACTGCAGTATCTATAAAAAAAAAAATGCTTGATTTGTGCATGCTGGTATATGATCCAGAACCATGAAAAAGAATAATGTGGAGAAGAAAAACAAAACAAACATAATTTCTGACATTGCAGTAAAACTTTACCATTAAAATCATCATCTTGCTCAACACATTGAGATATTTATGTTGACCTTTAAGGCAATAGGCTTTTCCTGTATAGTAAAGGCCCCAACACTGACAAAATGTTTTGAAATGTGAGCAAACAAGTCAAAAATATAACTGAATACATCTGTAAATAATATGGTGAGTTACATAATTATGAAAATAAAAAAAGTGTAAAAAAAAAAAAATGAAAACTTTTCCTTCAATGTCCAATCATTTGTTTAAAAAACAAAAAAATAGTATAAAGCTTAATATTTATTTCTACACTTCATTTTAATTATTCAACAACATTTTATTATTTATATATTGATGTACTAAGTTATATATATTTCTAAGTTCCGGGGGTAAATGTTTATTCTTAACTATTTCATCTTATGTTTTGATTCAAGCTTTTTTTCTTGAGATCAGTTCTATGGTCTGTTCACAATAAACTGCATAATCACAATCACTTTATTTATGAATGGGACACATTTGTTACTATGGACCACAAACCACCTTCGAAACATATACTGTGCCTTAAGTCTTTACTTTGTTCATGTATTTATCCCGGAGAACACACATTAATATATATATATTAACATCAATATAATATGCAAATGTGTCAGATTTGGCCAAAAAAGCAAATTTTCAGGTCCTGAGCAGGTTGATGTACATATTAAATAGCCTATATTATATAATAAAGACAAACAAATACAACATCTTCGAGGTTCTTCATTAGTTGATAGGTTGATAAACGCAGACTATTGAGTCAGGGGCCCTTCATGGACCTTGGAGGGCCCCAGCCCTGCCTGATCCAGCCCGCTGCAGTGAGACTGTGTGGCAGCTGTGAGCTCCGGCTCGGCCAGCAGGTGTCGCTGCGGGCTATGCAGGCACAGAGTGGAGAAGAGACGGGGCCTGGCCTGGGAATTTGCTGTTCGCTTCCCATTCTTCCTATGCAGACAGACACACAACATGGCGGACTAGAATAGTCGGCCGACGCGCCCGGATACAGCGGATAAACCGTGGGATTTAACATCCAGGAAGGCCAAGAAAGTACACTCTGAAGGGACGATAAGTTAGCGCGAATCGAGGATTTGTTGTTTGTGGGGGTGCCGTCCCTGCCTGGATTTAGCAGATAAACTGACTGCGAAGTGTTGGCTGTGTGTCCCAGATCGTGCTTCCCTCCTCTCTGCTATCACCCAGGTCCCCCCACCCCGCTCACACTCTCGGTTCCTGGGGTGTGGAGACAGGGGCCGGGGTTGAAAAACGTGGAAGAGAAAGAAAGGATACATTTCTACTTTGATTATTTTTTTCTTTTTCTTTTTTTTTCTTTTTTTTTTTTTTTTTTTTTATACCCCCCTCCTCCTCGGGTTTCCTCTGGGCGCTACAGGAGTTGTGGTGAGTTTTCTTGTTTTTGTTGCGCAAAGCCCGAATCACACTTGTTACAATGTCGCTGCACCAGCATGTTTCCTCTCGCTGTAACACTGTGTCACCCACACACAAGCACTTTGTCCCCCGCACTCAGCCTCACAGGATACATTACATGATACCTGTATCGCAGCGGCGTTAACCCCGGGCTGAAGGCAAGGAGTAGGGCTGTGTTTTAATAGTTGTTAACCTCTTTGTAACGCTTGAACATTTCAGAAGTAGCTCGGAGGCAGTGAGGGATTTCTTATTTTTTTGGGCGAAGGGGGCTCTCAAGAAAAGGGGGCTTAAAGATGAGTGCGACAACATTGGGAGAAGTCAGGGGTTGTTACTCGGTTTGTTGAGCCAACACCGATGCTGTTTGCGCTGGCAGTGGAACAAAGAGGGGGTCCAGGTCTGTCCTGCTTCACTGGAAAGTACACTTTATTGATCAACGCTTTGTTATTACACGTTCAGAGAGGTGGGGAGCTGGGTGGGGGGCTTCACACGACCCACAACAGGAATTAGGTCGCCCAAACATTAACATGTATGTTCTGTCAAATCACAGCCGCTGCTTTGTGTTTCTTCTTCTGCACTCTGAAGTGTGCATTCCCCTTTACAACCCCTCAAGTTTTTTTTTTTTTTTTTTTTCTTTTTTTTTTCTAATGATTAATTTTCTCCTCTCTTTTCTGCATGTTGGGTGTAACCGAGCATACCATTACAATATTGTGGGTGTTGTTTTAAAACAAAACAAAAAAAAAAAAAATGATGCAGGCCTATTACTTAACTTTCACTTCTTGGACTGCAAGTTATAATTTCTCAGCCCACGAGAGCCTTATTCCTTTCAATGGCTTGGTTGTCGCTGGAAATGGTAACTATTAGATAAAGAATATATGAATGAATTCAACAGCTGCTGCTTCATTTGAGCCAAATATCAACTCCAAGAACTTTGCGATTAAAAAATGAATGCGTAAAAGTCCCGAGCATCATCCAGGCTGAGGAGGCATGGCAGAGCCCGGCTTGACATTATCTGACGAAGTCTTTGCTATGTCTGCCTGGAGCTTGACTCATCACGTCTGGACTGATCCACTGAGCTGCAGCACATATCCACCATACCTCCAGTCTCTGTGCCTTTCCACAACACGCTTTTCCACTTCACGAGGTCGCCATGCCATGTTGGGACTATCCGAGTGCAAAACTCAAGCTGCACCCCCTGCAAACTTGTGTGACGCCTCTCTCAGTGCACCAACAGGCCCGTCTTGACCTCTGTTTGGCAGGCCTGGACACGTTTCTCAAAGTGCTGTTGAAACCATCTCTGATTGTCGAGCAGCCCCAGTTCAGGAAAAGTCGAACTGAGCAAAGGGGGGGAAAAAAAGGCCGAGCTGTTATCATCTTTCTCGCTCTGTCCATATCTTCTCCAACCTATTTTGAGAGAAAAAAGGGGAGTTATTTCTGTCTTGGGATCCTGAAAGTGTTTTTTAGCAGAGGAGACTGAGTGATCCTCGTACCACTCTTTTCATGATTGGCCTGGTTTCTAAAAATAACAATGAGCTTGACATCGCCTTGTTGCAACTGAAGTTTCGATACGTGGGATCTCTGAAATTGCCTCCTATTGTGACATTTCACAATTTCAGGGTGCTGACACAACATTATGAGCTGGCTCTTTTGGGTGGGGCAGGACATATATTTCGGGTTCCACCTGTGGGCCTAGGTATTTTACTGTGGAAGAGCACCGCAATTCTGCATCTAACTGGATCAACACAACGGCATTTAGAGGATTATGAAGCATCATGGAGTGTGAGATGTCGTTCGGCCACAGTGACATCGATTTCACAATACAGAAAATGAACCTGTGCGATGACTAACTAGATCAACTGACTGAAGACCTGATGCAGGGTCATCCAGCTTTTGTTCTGCCCCTCTGTAGATGTGGAGTAGTAATTATGTAATCCCTTCAAACTTTTGAGTACATCTTTGTTGTTACATCCTCCTGATGTGGGATGATTGATGTTTCTGGTTCCCCATGGCTGTGATGGGTATTCATAATGGCTTATTTCTTCTCGGTGGACTTCAAAGACTGGGTGGGATTCTTGTATTTAAGAAGTGTTTTAGCTGTGTGAGTTTCTTGTGATCTTGTAAACTCACATGTGATCCAGGTCGGTGAAAATGTTGTTGCTGCCTCCTTATTCATTCATTAGTTTATTATTGTGGGACACGGCTTTGCTGCCACAATCAGGTGGGATAATGGCACTAAATACTGGAGTTGTGAGTTTGGCCGAAACAGTGTGTTAACACTCTTCCACATAAAGGATTACACTAAGCTGTGCCTCTAGACCTAACTAGAGGTACATCAATTCTTTGACTGCTATACAGTACGTCTTGGCAATGGAGACAGTGACGTTATTATGTCCAGCAGTCACTGATTACAGGATTAAAATCCATATTTTGTGAAGAAAAATTCTGACGGTATGAGCAAAACGCCACATTCGATCACATCACATTTGTTTAGACAGTTTTTCTTCCCAGAGATGCGCTTTAAAAAAAAAAAAAAAAAGAAAAGAAAAAGAAAAACATTTTTTTTTAAACGACACCTTCATGGCCGAGGTTAAATTTAGGTCGGATTCAAAAGCAGTCGAGAGCCGTAGTTATAAATATTTAGATTTGCCCTTGGCATCGGCCTTCGAGCCGGCAAGAACTTTCTTGCCCTGATGTGAAAAAATGTCCTAAGAACATGTTGGCAAGTCTGAGTAGTCTTTGAATGCGCTAAAGATGGGCTTGGAGGAAAAGGGATTTTGGAGAAGCACTATCACAACACTGCTGTGAAGTCTCAGATGATTGTCTCTTCATCTTGGATGGGCTTCTTATCTTTCAGAGGAAGAGGAGGGACCAAGTGCAGCAGGGTGGCCACTTCAGATATGAGAACCTTGACTTTGGGTTCCCGTTGTTACAGAGCCAGAATGTCCAAAGCAAAGATAGAAAGTGTAGCGAGGAAATTTTGCTTAATCCACATTGTCTAACCCAGTCTGTTTTCCTGCTGCATGCAAATGTTTCGATATTGCCAGAGGTAGAATATATAAGTGCATCCTTTACTAAAGCCTAATATATATATAT
>CALSCE010010661.1:9926280-9939278 GCA_943593645.1 Bovichtus variegatus
TTGTGCCTTTCAATTTAATTTGTTGAATAAAATAAATGTATAAATAATATTAAATTATTCAGTAATTAATAATAATAAAATAATAAATAAGAAAAATAATTTTTTTTATTCAACAAGCGATTTCTTGTATTTTAGCAGTATACTGAACGCAGCAGAGAGGCAGAACTGAATACACTTTAATATCTGTTTATTTGTCGCAAGTAATATTGTTATCGTGATGTTCCACAGCGTTTTCGCATATCATACTGTGCAATCCTAAATGAGTTTTATAACCGTGTAGTATTGCTTTTATTAAGGACTTCTTTTTTTTTTTTATCCTTTGCATTTTGCTTTTCTAAAAATAGATGAACTTTTTTTTTTTGTTCCACCAGCAGCTCTTGAAGTCTAAAACTGTCGGAATGAAAAAGCAAGTCAAGCGTTGGATCAAACAATAAGCACACATGACGGATTCCTATCTGACCAGACATTTGATGACAACTATCAGGGCTTGAAAGTTTTCGGTACCTGGTGCTACCAACACGTTCTGTTCTGCACCAAGAAAATATTACGGTTTTGATACCCAGCCTTAGCTGCAAGCTGGAGGTAAAACTCTGTTTTGGTATTCAGGGTTCAAATGGCAGAAGTGACGGATGATGAGGTTTTGTTGTGGTCCTTGAGCTGGCCGTTTGGCCCCACACCACGCTTCAAGGTCACAGTGGCTTCTGTGGGGAGGCCAATGCTTTGCGCCTCCACATCCTCTCTGTCCAATGTGGGAAAGCTTGAGAGGCCCCTGGCATGCTCTGTGAGAAACCCCACAACGAAGCAGACGCACAGCCTCACTGACTCACCACTTTCACTCATTGAAACAAGTGAGTTGTCTTGATCCCTCCACCCTGATGGAACCAAATCATCATTACAGGCTTAATAACAGACACAGCGGTCACTCTTGCCTGTATGATGTAGCCAGAATAGTAATCCCTGGCTTCTCTCCGTCTTTTCATCAACTCACCAGCCCATGAATGAAGCAAACAGGAACATAAACCACACCAGCAGGGAGTAGTATCCCTCAGAAAGGGAAGTCCAGAGGATTGTGGCTGTTGTATGTGGCACCGGGGACATATAATCTGTGGTCTGTTTCAGAGCAGGAGTCCTAGCGGCCCTGGGTTAGGCCTACTTCAGTCTCCCGTGAAGAGAAGCATTCACAGTATTCCTGTTGCCCCAGATCCCCTGCCCCCCCTCTCAAGACATAGAAACAGTATTAATATGCCATGAATGGAGACAGACAGACAAGCATTATCTAGCGCTGCAGCGGCTAGAGAAGCAGGATGCCTTACAGAAAGCCAGAGGGAAATATTTCTCTGCATGAATGGTAAAGTCCCCTTGTCCACCACTGCTGGTGTCAAGTCAGCAAGACTCGTGGGGTTTGTGTCTGTTGGTTTTCCAGCTCACTCATTTGCCTGGGGGGGGGTATCCTCTTTGAATTATTTAATAAAGTGTGTTGATTTTAAGAATAACACTAAAGAGTATTCCTGCAGTGTTTAGTAGTTGCACGGTCGCATTGGGATTCTGCGAACATCTAGATCAAACAGCGCATAATAAGCTGAGGAAACCGCTGCAACTATTGAGGATTCTGGTCTCAGGATGAAGTATTTTCTTCCCCCGAGAGATCCCTTTTGTGCCATCCGTCTTCCTCTTGAGCTGTTCATTAATTCGTGTCCGTGCAGTCGGAAAAGATACTTATTACTTCACCCCCGGGGTCGCAGGTAAATACAAAAGCGTGAGTGAAATCCACGGACTTAAGTGGGAACTCTCCATATTAAATGACTACCTTGCATTGATCTTACGTCTTGGCCTTTGGTCGTCATGGAGATGTAATTGGACTTCCTTTTATATTCCACCTATAAGTGTTCCTTTCACTGTGTGAATGAAATGGCATGGGAACAGCCCAGCCCTTTCACAACCGTGTGATTGCACTCGTATGAGGTCCGCAGTTGGCCACAGGCAGCGCAGCAACTGTCTTGGTTAGTTGGTCGGGCTCCCCACTTGCATGCACATTAAAGCATCGAGCTCTCCTCAGTGCTGACTGACGAGTTCAATATGTGGTTTTACATGATTAGGTATGAGAATATTAGAGATTATACTACATTATTAGGTTAGATTTAGTTTCCTTTTAATTAAATATCTGTGTACATTTGTACCCCATGTATGGTCAAACATTTAATTCATTTTTTTATTATGTATAGTTTTTTTTTGTAAAATCTCCAGATTTTCTTCTTCCAAAGCATTTGTTACTGAATTGACATATTTGATCAAATGTAATCAGATAATGTAGGTTCAAATAAAAGAAACAAAAATAGCACAAAAGCTTAATAAAATAAAAAAATAATAATCTGTAACAACAGTGAAAGCAAGACTGTATGACAAGTTATTCCTCCTACAAAGGAAATGCTAAATTCATAAGAAATAAAACGCACCTATTCTCAATTTAATACACACTGGTGTTTTGCTGCTACTGCCTTACTTGGTCTGGTATGACCAGTAGCTCGTGCTGGCTGAATGTTAACAAACACTATATTTATCTACCATCTATCTCTACTACTACTGTCACTATTACTGCTGCTACTAATTGCCTCAGAAGTTCAGCTAAAGTTGCATAGCTTCACTTAAAGACCAGACGCTACGTTACTTACCATTGATGCATGACAAAGAAAAACATGTTAATACTAAACAATACGACAAATGCAGTCCAAAGTCAGAAATGTTCCCTGTGTAGATCAGAACATTTGTGACTATTTTAAAAATAAGCAAACCAGCCAAAGAATCTGCCCGAGCTTTCAATGCCAACTTTCAATACCTTTACACTTTTTAACACGCAATTCTATGGACATATTTTTTTGTTACTCAACAGGTGTCATTCCGTTAGCTTAGCAGGTTGTTTAAGTAAGCTTATAATAATACTCAGGGTAAAATAAGGGATGGAGAAGAAAGAAACCATAGTCGTATTTTTGTTTCCATCAAAAAGGAAGCAAATGTGCTGTCACATTTTAGTGTTGTGTGTTTGTTATTCCCTTCAGTCAAACCATTGATTTTTGTTGCTTGTTGCTCGCCATAGTCTTAAGAAAGCTGTGGCAGTTTAGCACTTTGTCATTGGGCAGCTGATCCCAGTGGATTGCTCTATGTGCTCTTCCTTGTCTGAGAAATATTCACATGGTTGCACAACACAAGCCAAGAGTCAGGAGAGCGTGAGCGGCATGACTGCCTTTTTTTTTTTTTTAAAGTACATATATTCACTAATAGATGGGCATGTACATGTTTCCTCTGCAGGGAATAGCGTGATGAAACTGGAAAGATATTTACTCTCCGCTTTTACATTTCTGTATCACTGCGTTGAGCGTCGGGCTGGGTTGAAAGAAAACGGGCTAAAGATGAAACGGGCTTTATCAATTAAATCTGTTTATGAAACATGAGATCAAATCTATAAAAGTAGCCATTTCTTCTGTCATTTCGAGAAGAACGGTGTCTTGGTCTGTCAAAAGAAGGTGTAGAAAGAAAATATACATTAGCCAATAGCCATTAGAATGTTATTAGAGCCTGGTCAGGACACTAAACGAGAGTGATTAACTTAAATGGTTTTGTCCTGAATATTAATGTAATTACACATACAAAGAAATAATTTGAAACTGTTTCTTTGTGATGTCTCTTGCAGCCTCCGTCATTTTCGTGTGAGTTACACCAACCGTCACCCAGAGTATCTTTTTAATAGAGCGCACTGACGGCAAAAAACCTAAAAGTGGCACAAATAGAAGCACTTGCCCAGCACCTCTTAAATTAATGATGTCCTCTCCCAACACAAGTCTGTTGAAAAAGAATGTCATGCATTTACAAGCGCGCACACACACACAGGAAGACTGGTGCTTCTCAGGAGGCCAAAAAGGCATTAATATGCATCTCTAGGGAGTTGTAGTCCCGGGTCTACAGTCTCTAGATAAAAACCTCTCGGGCTCCTGCAGCATCTGTGAAAGTGAAGGCTAGCAACAGGACCGGCTTATATCACTTACAGCGACACGTCATCCAGCCTCCCCGGATGGCACGCAGAAAACAATGAGTCATGCTTTATTAAGAAAAGGTTGGCTAAAAAGAAAAAGTGTGTGGATGTGAGCATACCTGCCGTAGTCCTCCACGTCAAATTTAGTCATTTACATAACCCAGATGCCTTTTTTTTTTATTTTTATAATGCATATTCGCACAAAACCAATCGCTGAGTTCGTCCATTCTAGCTGAGTCACTCCTTTTTTAATGAGCACTGAAGGAGAGGAGAGGTAAGGTAAGGGTTTTTAGGTTAGCAAAGGGGTTTAGTGTTATATCTATCTGACTCGACGGGAAAGGAAGGAAACAACAAGCACTTTGATTACAAACTGTAGCTACAGGGAGACACAGTGCAACTGTAGTAAATGCTCCATTTCTTGCCCACACCTGTCACTCACTGGCAGAATCCGATTATTATTATTATTATTATTATTATAAGAATTCTAAAATGTGCCTGCATACCATTAACTTAAAAAAGCGCCATGATTGTGTTCACGCTGTTTTTTTTTTTTCTTTCTGTCTTTGGGGTGGTTTAGACATAATTAGAGCTGCAACAATTATTATAATTGACAGAAACAATTTTGGAAATCTTTTTTTTTTTTTTTTTTTTAAAGGAGAAATGCCCAAATTCTCTATTTCCAGTTTTTTTATAAGTGAATATTTACTCGCCCCGTCAGCCATTGGCGATTTGTAAAAGGTTGGACCGAGAAAACATGACATTTGAAGATATCACCTTGGGCTCTGGGAAACCGCGGTGCACATTTATCACCATTTTCTGACATTTTATAGACTTAATAATTCTTCAGTTGGTTGAGAAAATAATCGGCAGATTAATCAATTAATAGAAATAATCACTAGTTGCAGCCGTGGATACAATCAAATTCAATCAGCAAGCTGTAAAGAAAAAGAGAGAGACTTGTGATGCAAAGATCCAAATTTAAGAAAGTTTCCATGAATGGAACAGAAGCACATCCTGCTCTTATTTCTTGTGTGCCAAAAGAAACTATTCAAAAATACCGGTAGTGTGTTACCAAAAGGGCCTTTTTAACATTTTTGATAAATGTCTAGAATCTGTCAAAAAATAATTCCTAGATTTTTACATATTGTCATTATTTTTTCAGAAAATGTCTGCTTTTTTGGAAGCAGACATTTTCTGGCTAAATGGCTGCACGGACGGGTGACGCAGAGAGAGGGGGATGGAAACAATTGGATTTGTAGGTTAATAGCATCCTCATTGACGAAATAAGTTGCCCGTCGTGCCCCAGTGCAGACTGCAGTCATGGCCAAACGGTGCTCTGCTGAAACCAGAGTGTAAGTACTGCAATGAACACCAGAGGATTGGCAACTGGCACTATTAGAGCTTTTAGCGCCCAATTTATCCTCTGCCCACTGATGTAATAATCCCCGATGTAAAGCATCAGTTTGTGTGTGTGGTTAAGCTGCAGTGCTGAAGTGTCTCTGTAAGCAGAGGCAGACTGACCTCTGAGATTTTACAAAAGACGACAGCCAGCCAGATCCAACCACCCAGACGCCGTCGTGCCTTCTCCAAGTCTGTCTACCCCCCCCCCCCCCCCCATATCTGTGGCTGAAGGAAGAGCTTCCTAAGTGCTGATTCACTGTTACTGCAGGAATTTAAATGTGACACTAATTGTGTTTTGGTCACGCTCCTGCTGATGAATGAATCACATGTTTAAGACGGAACCCTGGTGCAAAAAGAGAAGAGCTGAATTCAATAGAAGAATTTGTTGTTTTTTTAGTATACAGGTATTGGTCTCTATCTATTTACAAAGCCCTTTGTGGCAATTTGCCCTCGTATATCACTTCTTTATTAAATTGGTCCTGTAGTCATTATTTAACTAATGATTCGGTTAATGCTTGAAGTTGCTTGAAGAACACTGAAGTTGGGAAAGCGACTTTTATTTGTTGTGTTCCACGCACTTGGAACAACACATTTTACAACGCACATTAAAACTTAATGCAAATCTACCTATATATCAATTTAAAGACCATCATGACAAAATACTATGTGCTATGTACAGTCCCCAACCACCGGGCCGCGGACCAGTACCGGGCCGTGGATCGTTTGGTACCGGGCCGCAAAGAAAGAACAATATGTGTTAGTTTTTGTGTTGGTAATATTTATTTTAAACATTTTTATGCATTATATTATATATATTACAATGTAATAATAATATACACTAAGTATATAAAATGGAATAATTACATTTAAATTATATATGTAATAATGAAAATTTAAAAAGGTTCAGAACCGCTGCTCGTGAATGTAACTGAATTTTAACTGTTCTGTTTAATTTTTTTGTGTGTGTGTATTTATTCTGTTTTTAATTTGAATTCTCGTCAAATATTTATTGTGTGCGTTTCTCAACATCAATGAGAACGAGGTTTTGGCCTTTTTATTGATTCGTCAAGATTTAAATAAAGGTTGAATTCATTCATTTGAACAACCAAATTTAGCAAAATGAAAATTTGACATGAGCATATCAACATTGTACGATTCCACAAGAAGTCATCAGATAATATTAAAGCCAGACCCTATAATAACCTTTTAAGGGGAAAATACTCTGCGTGCTGTCTTCACACCTGCGTTTCTGAATAGACCTCATATTTCTGCCCGTGTCTCAGAATAACGCTGTCCTACATGATTCATCCCGAAACTGATCTTGCAGAAACATTTTTGCAAAGAGTAATATTTAGTGAATAAATTATGTTTTCTAGACCGTCAAAGCACAAGAACATAACGACGTCTTCTGTTTTGCGTTCCAGGACCCCATTGTGCGAATGAGTGATTGATGCCAACTTCGCTTCTTCAGGTAAGTGGGCATTTATCACACACAGGCTAACATTATGCAAGTATTCCATTTTCATTTCAAATGTAGGAGTATTACCATACAAAAAAATTAGCATATGGGATAAGGATTGAAGATTTAAAAAAAAAAAGAAGAAAGAAATACAAGGTGGAATCAATGAGATTTGGGGTTGTGTTTGACTATGCCCTTTTGTCCTTTTTTTTGGTTATGTAGGGCAGAATGGGTGTGTGTCCCCTGCTCCTGCTGCTCGGTCTAGCCCTCGGGGCCTCAGCCCAGGACCATGTCCCCATCACAAGTACGAACCATGTCCAGCATCTCAAATTCCCTTTCACTTGCTTCTAATGTGAAAAGGCTCGCAGTGAACAATTGCATTATACTTTCTTCTTTCTCCCTTCATTATAATTTCCTCTTTCCAGGTCCTCCCAATATCACGGCCAAACCCACAGACCCCCCTGCCGCCCCCTCCCTCAATTTTACAGTCGCACGCACACAGGCCCCCACAGGCCCACCCACAACGCTCGCCCCAACAGTCATCCCGGAGGCGACAATAATAATAACAACAGCCACAAACCCAGCCGGTGAGGAGGATGTAATACTGCCAGGCACCAACGCCACCGGGCGGCTGTTACCATTCCCCGTTCCCTCACCTCCAGCTCCAACCGATGGCCTCCAGGCACCGCCGAGCACCGAGCTTCCCCCTCCTCCCACCCCGGCGGGGGGAGACAGCGAGATCACAGCCCTCCCTCCGGACACCCCAACTCCAGATTATAGTGACGAGGAAGTATTCACTCTGGAGCCGGAGACCACCACAGAACCTGGGCTGGGCTTCACCTCCGATACCAGCCCACATGGTGAGTGTATGGGGCATATTCAGGGCGCTGCGTGTCTCTTTTCATTTCTTGTGAGAATACATAATGTCTTTCGAAGAGACGGTTCACCACAAAATCCCAAAATACATATTTGTCCTCTTACCTGTAGTGCTATTTATCGATCTTGGTAGTTTTTGTGCGAGTTGCCGAGTGTTGAAGCGAAGTGCCATCAAGTTCCATTATATTGTAGAGAGGGCAGACATCACGGTGGCTGATATCTCCCACACGCGGCCACTCACACCAAAACAACATAGATCAATAAATAGCACTACAGGTAAGAGCTGTCCCTTTTTCTTTCTTTTTTTTTTTTTTTTTTTTTTTTTTTTTTAGAGCAACGTATTGGGTCTTAACTTCCTATAATTATGCGCCACCTTTCTATAGTCATACATGGACAACAGAGACACACAGATGCCAGATACTCCACCAATGGTAGCCTCATTAGACCAGGATGCCATGAAGCAAAAAGACATGTCGAGTTATGACTAGAGAGGATGTGACTCATCTTTATCTTGAATGGAAAAACACCCACTTGCCATGGCGTGGGTATTGCTATCACACAGTTACCGCTCTCACATTCACCGCAGTTGCTCGGAGTCATTCAGTGAAGTGTGGGGAATCGCCAAGGTGCTGTTCTGAGCCTGTGCGATTGTGTCACGACAGGGTTTTTCTTTGTTTGTTTGTTTTGGATTTTAGCTGAGGCAAAAACTGCAGCTGCAGGTAAATGGGGGAAAAAAAAACCTGGTGACTGTTCTGCAGTGGTTGTTCTTATTTCAAGTTGTTTGTCACTGGCAGATCGAATGTCTACAACTGCGTCAGGGAGGTTTTCCCCACACTCTAAAGATGACTGGGCGGTCGTTTAATGTGTGCTTATGTGTCCCTCCTAAATCTGGCTTGAGTTGTCAACACATTTTGGGTGCGTTCAAGCGCGTATTTAGAGCCGTCACTTGTCATCACATCATCCAAGACACATTGTAATGCTACGTGTGAACAGGGCCAAACTAAAGTAGAAGTACACTAAAGCTGAAGGGAATTTGTATGCAATGACAAAACAAAGCTTCAGTGGAATATATGAACATCAGGGTTTTTTTTTGTGTTGTCGCTCCATCTAGCTGTGTGCTATTCATGCAGCCAGGCGAAGCAATGGCAACACCCAGAAAGAGCGAGCAAGTGAGCTTTCTGGTCAGGAGTCGACCTTTTAATATTTGATATAGTTGGACACTTTTCTGCTTTTAGACCTTATTGTAGCATGGCTAGAAATATCCTGGCGTGACATACCTGCATTTGACCAGCCATCCAAGAGGGTACCATCAAAAGAGACGAGCCAAAAAAGCCAAAAGCTGTTATTTTAATGTGAAAAGAAACTGGTGTTGAAAGAGGATTTCTATGCATCGTCTTGTATTGCTGCTTTTGAGCATTATAATTTATTCAAAAACTTTAAAGCTGAAGAAAATACTTGATATTTCAAATGCGATTCAGCTTGATTTTTTTTTTTTTTTTGCTGCTTTATGTACCGACCATCTTTAGTAATATCCTTGTAAGTGAAACATGACCCGCACCCTTTTCTTTTACATTAATTATTCATATTACATGATTGTGGAGAAATACACAAATCACTATCGAATGGCACTGATTGATTTGGAAGATGTTTATTATTATCAAGTACAATAACAGCAGGTATGTTATGAATAATCCTGCTGTAGGTTAAAAACAATTTGAACTAGGGATGCACAACATGGATTTTTTTATTTTTGTGCCGATAACCCTGCTTGCTTCTCATGGCAGATACTGATAAAATAATCCACAATTTCACATTTTTGTATATAAAGTAAAGAAAAGAAGTTCATGACCTGTAGTTTATGCACACCTGAGGTCAAGAAAGGCTCAAATGTAGCGAGCAAAGATGGAGGATTTAATATCCCATAGCTCTGACCTAACCAAATCTAACTGACACCACTCTTCAAATGTTTATTTGTTTATTTATTCTTCTAGTCAAATAAATCCAAAAACTTGTATTTCAATCCTCTTGTCTTCCTCTGAAACTGTGAAAAAAGTCCACACTGGCGACGACGTGCTTGGCTCTTTTGTTCTAATCCTTCTAATTTCATTATTGCAATAATGCATAACAATATAAATTTCCCATTTATCGGCTGATACTTTATAGGCCCGATATACAGTGTATCATGCATGACTATTTGAAACTGCTTCTGTACAAAAAATGGAAGACTTAAGTGGAAGCTATAGAAGGTCAGAGGAGCATTATTCACTCCTGGTCAACATAACTACACCAGATGTGCCTGCACTGCTAATACGTTATGTCCCTTGTATAACATCATCACCTTGAGTTCCCTAGGTGTTGTTGTATTTGCTCTATTGTATCCCTCGGGCCGCCTTGTGAGGGAGAGCTGTGAGCAGTTCTAGATGGCAATAGAGCCGTCAAGGCTGTGTCAATTCCACGTGATGTCCATAGCCTGTTGTTGCGCTCCTGCTCTGTTCAATGTACACATTGTCCGAGGATGAACACTGAAAAGTCCCGGGATTTGTGCCTGAAAATGCAACTTAACTTGGCCGCGTTCCAAACTACACCCCCCCTCTGACTTCACGCAGATGGAGCATGAAGTCAAACGATGCGTTCTTCGCAGCACATTTTGTCTGTCGCGTTAAGAGCTTTCTTGAATTTTGAGTCGGCCCATGGAACAGCTGATTTTGTCATTGCATTGTCACCACCTCGGTGCAGTTTTTCTAGAAAAAATCTCTTCTTTTGTTGTGGCCTCGTGTGTCTTACAGGCCAGTTTTTTTTGTGTACGCCAAACTCCTGTTGTTGTTGTTCTGGCAAATCTCGTGTCTTTTGTGTTAACTGCGGTGGTGAAAGGTCACCAGGAAGACTATAGGATTGCCTTCAACTCATGCGCATGGTGGAAACATATACAAATTGGTCAGCGATTGTAATCTACAGGGGGCTTCACAAAGAATGTGTAACTCGGTCCATGTTAATATCTCATTTTTGTAGGGTTAAGCCTGTGTGACCACAGTGCTTTTTCACCACTTGGTAGCATCGCACACTTTTCTGGTTTACGACAGAAAGCGCGTAATATTAACACTAAATAATTCATAAAGAATCCACAGCAAACATCCTCCTATGTTTGAGTATTTTATACCATCGGCCCATGTCTGCTTCTATAACTGGTTGTACCCAAGATGACGGCAGAGGGTCGACCCTTCGGTTAAACTGGGATTTAACCGTTCACTCCAAAGGACTTTGTGTCTCTATTTGTGTTGTACTTTTTTCTTCGGAAGGCCAATAAAATATTAACATGGACAACCATTATGGAAAGGAAGGATGCAGGCTGGTGTTGAAAGAGGCAAAGGTCACTTTATGACCTTGCCTTATTTAAAAAAAAAATGTTTTACCCACTTTCTAACGTGTTAATAAGCAATTAACAACACACAATTGATCTACTTGTAATTTCAGCTACAAATTTAATAGATGAGTCCAAATAAGTCATATGAATACTTATACCATTGTCTCTGATTATTTTCATTATAGATTAATCTGCTCATAATTTTTTAGATAAATTGATTTAACCGTTTGGTCTATAAAATGTCCGAAAATCGTGAAAAAATGTCCATCGCAGTTTCTCAACGTCCAAGGTGATGTCTTGTTAGGTCAGTCAAAAAGCTCAAAATATTCAGTTTAATATGATATAAAAAAGAGAAAGCGAAACATATTCATATTTGAGAGGCTGAAAACAGCATGTTCTTCCATTTTTGCATGAAAAATGACTAACAATTAATCGATCATGAAATTAGTCGATTGACTTATTGTTGCAGCTCAACTGCACATATGATATGAAGCTACAGCCCACAGCCAGTTAGCTTAGCATAAAGATGGAAAATGTAATAAAATCCACCAAACGGCACCACTAAAGCAAACTAATTAACAACTTTATATCTTGTCCTCTTGTGGTTTTAAATCCCTCTTGTTTTGTGTATATTGTATAATTTCTTGATTCTAAAATAAAATGTGTCACATTAGTAAGCAAATAAAACGTGCACATTTAACGTAAAACGCCCCAAGCTTATTTCGAATGGTGTGATAAGAAAATAATTTGGCAATGGAATTTCGGCAACGGCGTCGAATCGAAACAAAACATCGACTCACCTCAAGGCTCACGTACCGAGACACCCTTTTTACACGGTACACGCCATTTATTCTCCCTTTTCTTTCTGTCTCTGATGTAGACAACAACCAGTCTGATGACATGCCAATCATAGCCGTCATGGTGGCCCTGTCCTCCCTGCTGGTCATCATCTTCATCATCATCATCCTCTACATGCTCAGGTTGGTGGAGTGCGGCCGATGTTGCACGCTAGCAAGAGACCTGTGGTGAACACCTCAGGTGCTCCTGTTACCGTGGCAATGACTGATTGCCATTCACCTGTGAGATCAAAGCGATGTGTGTTTTATTTGCATGCGTGTGAGAGCGGCCGTGCATGCGTGTGTATTAATATGCACTCTGATCTGTGTTGATTGACAGGTTTAAGAAGTACAAGCAGGCGGGGAGCCATTCAAACTCTTTCAGACTGACCAATGGGAGATCAGACGATACAGGTAAAAATGTTTTATGCGTCGACAGATGTGACTGCATACGCGCTGAGCACTCATTTATTTGTTTTGGGTCATATGTGCAAATATGTGCAGCCAGCTCGACCAAACTTGTTGCTGAGTTGTTTCTGATAAGACTTGATTGATCTTGCTTCTCTAAAGGATAACATGTCACTGGCAGAAGGCTTTGTTTCACTGTGATTACCTAACAGCACTGGCTGCAGTTGGCTCCCTCACATGTCACAGTGTTGAGTCACATCGCCCTCTTGTGGCCATCTTTAGAGAAGACACCAAAGCGATGAAGTCGGCCTTAACTTTGATGTAACTCGAGTTCTCACGCCCTTCTCCCATGTCTTTATCTCTACCTGTCTCTCTCTCTCCCCTCCCATTCCTTCCCCTCCTGTCCTCACCTCCTGCCTCCTCCCTTCCTGCTCGCCGCCGCAGAACTCCAGAGCGTGCCGCTGTTGGCCCGGTCACCCAGCACAAACAGGAAGTACCCGCCCCTTCCGGTCGACAAACTCGAGGAAGAAATGAACCGTCGCATGGCTGATGACAACAAGCTCTTCAGGGAGGAGTTTAATGTATGACACACACACACACACACACACACACACACACACACACACACACACA